>OX031010.1:89184015-89461515 GCA_943735925.1 Pollenia amentaria | reverse complement strand
ATTTTAAGGGCGGCTGGCTATATACCTGATTCAGCACTTGTACGTTTCAAACTGTGCAAAACTTTCCAAATAATGACCACCCTTAAATGTGGGTGCAATTTCTGTAAAAAAATCATATAGGTAGCCACCGGAAAAACCCAAATAATAAAAAGGTCCACTTTCCGTTTAATTGTCCACGTACATTTATTACCGCAATCATAAAAATCAAATAACCTTTTGTTTATTCCTTTTTTTTTAATTCTCAGAATCATGAAAAAGGTGTCAATGTTTTCTCCAAATAATGTTGTGCATATCTCGAGCAAATTTTTGAAATTCATACATTTACTCAATTGCGAATAAAAGCGAAACGCGTTCATCGATTTTTATGATCTTTGTCTCATTTTGCTCATAGGTTATGTGACTTTGCGAAAAAATAACTAGACTTGAAACTTTTTTCCATTTTGGATTTTTTATGTATTTTTAAAAAAAAAAATTTAAATTTTTAGGCAAAAAATAATTTTTTCCCTTCATACATTCATTTTTAACTTCGAAAGTGTTACTTGTATAGGAAAACAATATATGAACAGATTAAGGGAATTGTAATTCTTAATTTTTTAAAATTTATTTCAACTAAATTGGGCTAGTGGTTGTCGAGCTATGTCAAACAACAGGGCCTAAAACGTGATAAATTCCCCTATACGATAGTACTAACTTCAAATCGATACTAACTTCAAATCGCAGGTAAGAAGACAAAACGAATGATGCAGAAATTCTTCTTTTTGGGTCTAATTTCACATACAGTTCACAGAATTGAGTTGGCAATCAATTAACTGAAAAATGTTGTACTGTGTTATAGTAGCAAATATTTCACATAATTTAATATGTTTAGCTAGATCATGGCAACTTTTTAGGTGTAAATCACCATATAATATTATTATAGTGAATTAAAAAATGTTAAGGAGAAAAAATATTTTTTCAAGTTAAATAAGGATTATAATAAGTTTATTAGGGTAAACGTATTAGGCGAATATGAATAAAAATTGTCGTAGTGACCATTCATTAATCATGTTTTTTCTCTACGTGTAACCACATTTAAAAACTCAAACGTTAGAATGTCATTGAAAATACATTTTTTGCATAACCATGCCGAAAAATGTAAGGAACAATCACCAGCCGAGTCTGATGAACATGGCGAGAGATTTCACCAAGTAACAGCCAGGCTCGAACACTGGTATAGCGGCAAACAACTTGATTCGCTATTAGGGGATATTTGTTGGAATCTGCAGGAGGAAGAAGAATAAATTTCTAAATAAAAACTTTAACTTTAACTAATTAAGAACAAAAATAAATGTTTTAAAATTTTTAAGTTTGCTTATTATAAAAAATAAAAAATTTTCATCTTTTCTGAAAAAATCAAAAGTTCTAGACAGACAGAAACAAAAATTTTTTTCAACAATTTTTTTTAAATGCTGGTTTTTTATGTATTTATTAATATCCATCAATAAAAAATAACAACATTTTAAAATTACGGCTTCTATAATTAGTATTGTGGTTATTTTATTGAACTGTTAATGGGTTTTAATCCAAATTTAGATATTTTAATTAGGCTTAAGTTCATTGAATTTAATTTTCATTAAATTATTTTTATTATTCTATGAATTAATCGCCACTTTCTATACCATTCACCCCCCTGTGCTGTGATACACTATCCTATGCAGTCATACGATTTTCCTAAAAAAAATCGTGTGACTAATATAGAATGATATTATGGCTTGAAAATAAATTGACTGACAGATTTTTTGACAAGTATGACCGACTTGCAAATGTTTATGAAAATTCTATGCGATTTTCTTTTTGCATCTTTTTTGTGGGATAGTGTGGCATTGACAGTAGATTTGACAAACATTTTTTAATGTCGGGAAAAATTACGTCAGATTTTCGTGTGAATGAATATTACGATTGTGTAGGATTGTGAATACTGGCCTTTAGTCGCATAACGGTAACGCTGGCTATACGGCGAAAATGAATGTTAATAAGCAAAAAAATTGACAGTTGCCGTCACACTGAGGCGAAAAACACTGTGACCAGCTGGCCTTCTGAGGCCACCTGCTTATTCCATCATGCATGAAGCGGACATACCAACAATTTTTTTATATTGGGCGTAACTTAAGTTCTAGTAGTAATGAATATGTGAGAATATTTTTTTATGATGGTTATTTGTCGAGTTATGGGGTGTTAAATTGCTACAATTTTTTAAAAATAATTAGTATTGTGGCTATTTTATTGAACTGTTAATGGTTTTTAATCCAAATTTAGATATTTTTAATTAGGCTTAAGTTCATTGAATTTAATTTTCATTAAATTATTTTTATGAAGACAGGAATTTTACAACATGAAATTAATTAAAATTTTTTATTGATAATTTTTCATTCTTGACTGCGCTGAGATTTGAACCCAGGCGTTCACGGTCAGGTTGCCCAGACTAGTTTCGATTGTAACCACACCATCTCTTCAGTGGGGTTTGCCGTCTTACTCACTCGGCTATTGCAGCCGGATGACGTCAATAGTCAAACATCAATCTTTAAACCAAATGGTATTTCACCTGGGTAGATCGAAATTTGCTTTTGAATGAATGATTATCTATTTTAATTGATTTACATGTTCTTCCTAACTTCGGTTTTTTCGTACTTTTTTCAAGAATTTTTCTTGAAGTCCAAAGTACATTTTTGTTTTTGATGTTTTTGTCTTTCTTTTTTCTTGTTGACCTTTTTCAGCACAACTTGAAGGACAAATTTAAACCTAGCTCGAGCCTTAGCTGTTAACAATAATTAGTATTGTGGTTATTTTATTGAACTGCTAATGGTTTTTAATCCAAATTTAGATATTTTTAATTAGGCTTTAGTTCATTGAATTTAATTTTCATTAAATTATTTTTATGAAGACAGGAATTTTACAACATGAAATTAATTAAAATTTTTTATTGATAATTTTTCATTCTTGACTGCGCTGAGATTTGAACCCAGGCGTTCACGGTCAAGTTGCCCAGACTAGTTTCGATTGTAACCACACAATCTCTTCAGTGGGGTTTGCCGTCTTACTCACTCGGCTATTGCAGCCGGATGACGTCAATAGTCAAACATCAATCTTTAAACCAAATGGTATTTCACCTTGGTAGATCGAAATTTGCTTTTGAATGAATGATTATCTATATTAATTGATTTACATGTTCTTCCTAACTTCTGTTTTTTCGTACTTTTTGTCAAGAATTCTTCTTGAAGTCCAAAGTACATTTTTGTTTTTGATGTTTTTGTTTTTCTTTTTTCTTGTTGACCTTTTTCAGCACAACTTGAAGGACAAATTTAAACATAGCTCGAGCCTTAGCTGTTAACAATAATTAGTATTGTGGTTATTTTATTGAACTGTTAATGGTTTTTAATCCAAATTTAGATATTTTTAATTAGGCTTAAGTTCATTGAATTTAATTTTCATTAAATTATTTTTATGAAGACAGGAATTTTACAACATGAAATTAATTAAAATTTTTTATTGATAATTTTTCATTCTTGACTGCGCTGAGATTTGAACCCAGGCGTTCACGGTCAGGTTGCCCAGACTAGTTTCGATTGTAACCACACCATCTCTTCAGTGGGGTTTGCCGTCTTACTCACTCGGCTATTGCAGCCGGATGACGTCAATAGTCAAACATCAATCTTTAAACCAAATGGTATTTCACCTTGGTAGATCGAAATTTGCTTTTGAATGAATGATTATCTATTTTAATTGATTTACATGTTCTTCCTAACTTCTGTTTTTTCGTACTTTTTGTCAAGAATTCTTCTTGAAGTCCAAAGTACATTTTTGTTTTTGATGTTTTTGTCTTTCTTTTTTCTTGTTGACCTTTTTCAGCACAACTTGAAGGACAAATTTAAACATAGCTCGAGCCTTAGCTGTTAACAATAATTAGTATTGTGGTTATTTTATTGAACTGTTAATGGTTTTTAATCCAAATTTAGATATTTTTAATTAGGCTTAAGTTCATTGAATTTAATTTTCATTAAATTATTTTTATGAAGACAGGAATTTTACAACATGAAATTAATTAAAATTTTTTATTGATAATTTTTCATTCTTGACTGCGCTGAGATTTGTACCCAGGCGTTCACGGTCAAGTTGCCCAGACTAGTTTCGATTGTAACCACACAATCTCTTCAGTGGGGTTTGCCGTCTTACTCACTCGGCTATTGCAGCCGGATGACGTCAATAGTCAAACATCAATCTTAAAACCAAATGGTATTTCACCTTGGTAGATCGAAATTTGCTTTTGAATGAATGATTATCTATTTTAATTGATTTACATGTTCTTCCTAACTTCTGTTTTTTCGTTCTTTTTGTCAAGAATTCTTCTTGAAGTCCAAAGTACATTTTGTTTTTGATGTTTTTGTCTTTCTTTTTTCTTGTTGACCTTTTTCAGCACAACTTGAAGGACAAATGTAAACATAGCTCGTGCCTTAGCTGTTAACAATAATTAGTATTGTGGTTATTTTATTGAACTGTTAATGGTTTTTAATCCAAATTTAGATGTTTTTAATTAGGCTTAAGTTCATTGAATTTAATTTTCATTAAATTATTTTTATGAAGACAGGAATTTTACAACATGAAATTAATTAAAAATTTTTTTTTTTTTTATTGATAATTTTTCATTCTTGACTGCGCTGAGATTTGAACCCAGCCGTTCACGGTCAGGTTGCCCAGACTAGTTTCGATTGTTACCACACAATCTCTTCAGTGGGGTTTGCCGTCTTACTCACTCGGCTATTGCAGCCGGATGACGTCAATAGTCAAACATCAATCTTTAAACCAAATGGTATTTCACCTGGGTAGATCGAAATTTGCTTTTGAATGAATGATTATCTATTTTAATTGATTTACATGTTCTTCCTAACTTCTGTTTTTTCGTACTTTTTGTCAAGAATTCTTCTTGAAGTCCAAAGTACATTTTTGTTTTTGATGTTTTTGTCTTTCTTTTTTCTTGTTGACCTTTTTCAACACAACTTGAAGGACAAATTTAAACATAGCTCGTGCCTTAGCTGTTAACAATAATTAGTATTGTGGTTATTTTATTGAACTGTTAATGGTTTTTAATCCAAATTTAGATATTTTTAATTAGGCTTAAGTTCATTGAATTTAATTTTCATTAAATTATTTTTATGAAGACAGGAATTTTACAACATGAAATTAATTAAAATTTTTTGTTTTTTTATTGATAATTTTTCATTCTTGACTGCGCTGAGATTTAAACCCAGGCGTTCACGGTCAGGTTGCCCAGACTAGTTTCGATTGTAACCACACAATCTCTTCAGTGGGGTTTGCCGTCTTACTCACTCGGCTATTGCAGCCGGATGACGTCAATAGTCAAACATCAATCTTTAATCGCGTTCGAATGTGTTTGCATGTCGCTCTGGTTCGGATCCAAATTTTAAGTGTTTCTAACATCAATATTACTTTATTGTATAGTAAAAAAAAATTAACTCATTGATGACAACTATCTGTGTTTTAAAAAACCAGTGCTTAAATGACACTTTTCCCATTAAGTTTAAAATTAAATTTGTAAAATTTTCATTAATCACAACAAAAAAAAAAACAAAACAAAATAAAAAAAAAAAAAAAAAAAAAAAAAAAAAAAAAAAAACAATAATACAGTAAATTTTATTACCATAATATTCAGCAGTGTAATCATCTGTTTTCAATTATTCATCAATACACTTTTTTACAACAAGTGGTCGGTGAATTAACTAAGTAGGTCTGTGAATTAGCTAGGTCGCCTAAACCGCACCATCTATTGTAAATTATGACAACACCACCCAACAAACAAAATGATGATAAAATGAGTGATCAATTCACACCAAGAATAGATAGTCATCGAAACAGTTTATCAACCTTTAGAGTCACTAAATTAAAAGAGCTAGAAAAAGCCAATGTATTTTTAAATATAAAACTTTTAAAGAGAACTTGAAAATCTATGTACTCAGCTAAAAAATGAAAATGCATTTCTCAGAGAAAAATATGAAAAATTTATGTATACTGATGAAAATCAACAAACAATTCTTGATGTCAGCATAAAGAGCCCAGTTGCAACAGCACAAGAATATTGTACCGATGAGGAAGAACTAACTCGGGAAACAGGCTGGATACTTCAAAAAAACCGACGAAAGAACAACAAAAAAAGAAAAGCAGAATCTTCTCCTGAAGTGATGGAAACTGCAGTAAACGAAAATCCTGTTGAAAAATCAAGTGTTCCAAAACACAAAGAAAATTATAATCCACCTCCAATAATGTTGTCAGGAATAACTGATTACAACAAGCTATATTCTGATATAAAAGACATAGCTAAAGAAACGTTTACGATTAAACTGGTAAGAAACGGCACTTATAAAATTAACACAAAAGATAGCACTGATTATAGGGCCATAACAGGAAGTCTTAATAAAGATAATATTGCATGGTTTACTTTTGAAGACAAACAAACACGCCCAATCAGGGTATTGGTAAAAAATCTTCATCACTCTTGCGCTCCAAAACTAATTGTGGAAGATCTATTAGATCAAGGTTTTAAAGTAACCAAAGCCCTACCTAAACTCAAATGGCAAACCAAGGAGCCCTTAGTTATGTTCTATTTATTTTTTGATTCATCAGAAGATATTAATAAAATATACGGCATAAAAACAATTCTTGCTTCAATAGTAAAAATTGAATCAATTGCAAATTCAAATAAGATTCCTCAATGTAAAAACTGTCAGGGTTACGAACACACAAAAAACTACTGCTCTAAGCCAGCTAGATGCGTTAAGTGCGCAGGCAAGCACCCTACAACTTCGTGTGAAAAACCAGCAAATCAACCCCCTAAATGTGTAAACTGTGGAGATCATCATCCAGCCAGCTATAGAGGATGTATAGTGGCAAAAGAGCTACAAAAAATAAGAAACACAGCTAATCGTCAAAAAAGAGAGCAAATTCAAAAACAAGCCATTAATACTCAGCAACTACATCTTAACCAACAAGAACAACAACAACAGGATCATTCTAGTGATGTTTCTCAGCAACTAAATCAGCGTTACCAATTTTATAGTAGCGGCCAACAACAGTCTAGTGAACATCAGCATCATGGTAGCGACTTTCATCAGCAACAAAATCATTGGTACCAATTGTATCATAGCAATAATCAACAGCATCGAATAATACAACATCAACATAAACCAACCGAGAATCCACAAAAACTCAAAACAATCTAAATGATCAAAAAAGGCAACACTCTTATGCAAATGTTTTGAAGCCCAACAACTCAAACATCAATAACTGTAGTGACAGTCAAACAAAACTGCAGCAAATATTAGAAATGTTAAAAAAACAGGATAATTTCAACAAATCTCTAGAGCGTCGTCTAGATCTCCTAGAACAAAGTACTTCCTTCAGAAATAACAATGGCTAATTCACTTAAAATTATGTTATGGAATGCAAACGGGTTACGAAATCACATCGACAATTTACAAGTAATCCTAGATACGAAAAATATAGACATTTGCCTTATTTCCGAAACACATTTTACCAATGAATCTTATATTACCTTAAAAAATTACCAGATTTATCATACCATTCATCCAAAGAACTGCGCGAGGGGCGGTAGTGCGGTTATTGGTAAAAAAAAGTATACTCCATTACGAAGATGATAAAATTCAAAGCGAAGAATTTCAGGCTACGAGCATAACTTCATATACAAAAATACACCAAAAACTAACTTTTACGTCTGTTTATAGTCCACCAAGACACAAGATATCTAAGGAACAATATAAAAACCTTATAAATAAACACCAAAACAATTTCATCATGGGAGGCGACTTTAACTCAAAGCACGTGCAATGGGGGTCGCGGCTTACGACGACTAAAGGTCGTGAACTTTACCAAGCAATACAAGAAACAGGATGTGAATACTTATCTACTTCTAAGCCGACATATTGGCCAACGGATAGAACTAAAATCCCTGATCTTATAGACTTTTTTGTAATCCGAAAAATATCAAAAAATTTTATGGGAATTGAGGAGGGTTTTGACCTTTGCTCAGATCACTCACCAATTAACCTCACACTTCATGAAACAATTTGCAAAAAACAACAAAATGCTTACCTTTCTAACAATTTTACAGACTGGAACTACTTCCGGTTTTTGCTAGAAAACGAAATCGATCACAGCGTTTCTATTCATACTGTAGATGAACTAGACCAAGACGTCTTAACCTTTACCAAACAAGTCCAACAAGCAGCATGGCAAAGCACACCCATATTAAAACCTAAGGTTCAACAGCATGGATACTCCCCAAAAATACGTGAAATGGTTTTAGTAAAGAGAAAACTACGAAAAAACTGGCAACAAACTCGTGACCCATCATTGAAATCCAAACTTAATAAACTTTGTAAAAATATAAGTAACTCTATCAGGAATACAAAAAACAATAAAACTAAAAAACTACTAGAAAATCTGTCTTATGACAAAAGCTCAAACTACTCCTTATGGAAATACATAAAAACCTACCAACAGCCAATGTTTCAAAATCCACCACTTAAGCTTTGTGATGGGGAATGGGCAAAAAGTAATGAAGAAAAAGCAACAGCATTCTCAAATCATCTTGTCAATATCTTTCAACCTAACAGCAGCGATCAAAACACCTCATTTGAAGTCATCGAACAACCAAACGTTGATATTACACCAACAACACTACTTGAATTTAAAACTGTAATTCAATCGCTAAAAACAAAAAAATTCCCAGGATTTGATTTGATCACAGGCGAGGTGTTAAAAGAACTTCCTCATAGGGCCATTGAGAAACTTAGCTGTATAATAAATACTTCACTTAGACTAAACTATTTCCCAATTTATTGGAAAACAGCAGAAGTCATAATGATTCACAAGCCAGGTAAACCTCCTAATGAAACCACATCATACCGGCCAATTTCACTGCTACCACTGTTGTCAAAACTTTTCGAAAAAATAATACTCAAAAGAATCCAAAATGTAATGATCGAATATAACATCATTCCAACCCACCAATTTGGTTTTCGGTCCGAACACTCTACTATTGAGCAAGTTCATAGAATTTGCGATACTATCGAAGATGCATTGGAAAAAAAATATGTACTGCAGTATTCTTGCATGTCTCACAGGCGTTTGATAAAGTCTGGCATCAAGGCTTACTTTACAAAATAAGAAAATGTTTCTCAATCGAACTAAGCCGACTTATAGAATCATATTTATCTCAGAGATATTTTCGAATAAAATACGATGGATCCTACTCAAAACTTCAACCTATACAAGCAGGAGTACCCCAAGGAAGCATACTTGGTCCCATATTGTATCTAATATACACAAGTGATATACCACATCCTCAAAACACCGTAATAGCAACGTTTGCTGATGATACAGCCATTCTTTCTACTGGTAACACCATTCAAGAATCAACTGAAAGAACCCAAAATGACATTAACCAAATAACAGCATGGACAACAAAGTGGCGAATAAAATTGAACAATACCAAATCCATACACGTAGACTTTTCAAATAAGAAATTTAGTCACCTTAAACTTAACATTTTGAATGTTGAAGTTCCATATGCAAACACTGCGAAATATCTTGGCTTGAACCTCGACGCTAAACTGAAGTGGAAGGAACACATAAAAAAAAACACACTCAACTTGAGATGAAATACGGAGAACTAAGCTATCTTCTTGATTTTAAATCAGATTTATCTTTGCACAATAAGCTGATAATTTACAAACAAGTACTAGCTCCCATCTGGACTTACGGTATCCAACATATGATATATGTAAGAATTTTCGCAGTCTTTATTTGAAATTTGAAGCGCATGCACTTTTGGCATAAGTTTGTATAAAAAAGTGAAAGTAAACCATGCAAAAATTTTAAATGAGTGGAAAAACACCGAACAAGTTTTACTTTGCGATTTCAGTGACGACGATGAAGAAACTGCTATAAACTTGGACAAAGAAGATGTGTTATTTCTTGAAAATTATGTTTTGGACATCCAAGATGATGAGCCCATAGAAGTTACCATTGAGGGTTCTATGCACTGCGATCGTAAATCAGATTCTATAGTAGATGGTCCCAATATATCGAATTTAAATGTTCTACAAGAAGAAACAAGACCAGCGTTGTTTATCCCACCGGAACGTAGCTTCCGCTTAAGACAGAGTCTTGCTTATAAGAAGGCGACTTTTACCGGATTTCAGGAGGATGGCGCATACAAACATTCCCAAATTCAACAGCCCGTTGTACATACGCATGAAGAAATTCCATCAGCGTATATGTGTTCAACAGCGTTTGTAATTTTGGAGGTAAGTTTTTATAAATCGCAAACATGATAAGTATTTTGAGTCAGTACTGAGTTGCTGTTATTATACATAATCTTAGAAATGTGCTCCATGATAGTAGATCAGTCCAATCTATATGCTGTGCAAAAAGGACGTACGTTCACTCTGAACGTAGATGAGTTTAAGGGTTATATGGGTATCATCATGCGCATGAGCCTAGTGAAACTCCCATATATACGCATGTACTGGTCTACTGATCCAACCTCAGATAGCGGGTGTCATGCCACGGCTCAGATTTGAGGAAATTACAGCTAATCTTCACTTTTGTGACAACAATAAAGCTGATATAAGTGACCGTGGCTATAAAATCCGCCCAATTATAAATCACACTAACAAGGCAATGCCAGATGCATATACATACGTATTCAAAGAAGTTATCAATTGATGAACATATGGTGAAATTTAAGGGACATAATGCCATGAAACAGAACATGAAGGATAAACCTATTTCTTGGGGATTTAAACTTTGGTGTTTATGTGAATCAGAAACTGGCTACTTATATAATATTGATATTTACACGGGGAAAAAAAACATTAGCTGAACACGGTCTTGGCGAGGCTGTTGTTTTGCAGTTATGTGAGCCACTGGCAAATAAAGGGGTGGAAGTTTACTTCGACAATTTATAATGGCATATGGAACAATTCGTTCTAATAGAAAGCAAATGCCAAAGAATTTCCCAGCGGATAAAGGTATGAAGAGAGGAGACATTACTTACTTTATGTCTGATGGCATATCCGTAATGGATCAAAAAAAGGTGTATTACGAGTATGATCGTAGAAGCAAATGGCGTTTTTACTTACGTTTGTTCTTTGACCTTTTCGAGTTATGTGTTCTCAACAGCTTTATTATACACAAAAAACTCATATTGGCCAACAGTTCCTCAACTAATTTGAGCTCAATTGAATTTCGGGCAGCTTTAGCCACAGAGTTGGTAAATAGCTTCAGTTCGCGGAAACGTGGCTTTACAACTGCAACCAAATCTGGAACCAAATTTTTAAAAACACCCAAATCTCTCCATAAAATGGAAAAACTTGATTGTTGGAAACGGTGTTCTCATTGTGCTTCTAATGGTAAATACAGTCGAACAAATGTTTTTTGCGTTCAATGTAATATGTTCCTGTGCTTCACTACGTCCTGTGATTGTTTTGGAGCATAATATGCAAATATGTAATAAATTTTTTTTCTGTATTGTTTTGTAACTTTATGTTTTAAATAAAACCCGACTTAAATAAAAAATAAAAATTTAATAAAAAATAAAAAATTTTGTTTCAACCCATAGGCAACTATATTTGCCAAGCAAAAAGGGGGACTTAGAGGGTCCCCAGAGGGAAAATTTTTTGTTTCGTAATTACTAGTAGGCCATTGAACGCGAAAATATAAAAAAAGAATAAATCGCTTCAGCCAAAAATGTTTGATCGTCAAAGGGTTAACGAAATTTCGCCTGAAAGTCCACTGATGAAAGCATACTGGGCTCTGCGGAACAGCCTTCAAGTAGTAAATGGCTGTGGGAAATTACTGACGGAAAAGCGAAAGTAAAAGAAGTTCTGGGTGTGACAAAAACCCTAGAAAAATTAAAACAACGTTTTTACTGTAGCTTTGATAAAAAATTGCGTGCAATGCATCGCCGCCAAAGGCCCAGTAAGGAGAAGTCGTGGGCCCCATCTTAGTGAATTGCAATGGATATTGCTGGGCCTTTTTCTGTAAGTAATACCGGTAGGAAATATGTGCTAGTAGTCATTGATTACTTTAGCAAATGGCCGGAGTTATATGCCATCCCAAACCAAGAAGCTAGGACGGTTGTGGACGTCTTTGTGAACAATTGTATGTGCCGCTACGGTGTTCCATTAGAAGTACATTCTGAAATTTTTAATCTGCGATATATTTAAGAATATGTTTGAATTGTAGGGAATAAGGAAAACAAGAACAACCCCATTGCATCCGCAATCGGGAGGCATGGTTGAAAGATTTAACCGTACATCAGAGGAACATTTGCGAAAAGTAGTCAGCACACAACAAAAAGACTGGGATGAGCACATTTCAAAATTCTTGTTGGCGTATAGATCAGCGGTTCACGGCTCCAACCCTCGTACACCCGCCAAAATTGTATTTGGAACAGAGCTAAGACTACCATGAGATCTAGAGTTTGTCGTTAAGCCTATACCAACGGGGGAAAACAATGAAGGCTCTACTTCACAGGAACAAGAAACTCTTAATGAGGTTTATGAATTTGTACGAAACCGTATTCAATTGTCAAGTGACAAGATGAAAGCCAGATACGATCGAGCGGCAAATTCTGAAGGACTTAAGGAGGGCCAGTTGGTTTTGCTTTTTAATCCCCAACGAAAGAAAGGATTATCTCCCAAGCTACATACACATCGGGATGGGCCATATAAGGCGATAAAGAAATTAAATGACCTTGTATATCGAATACAGAAATAAAAAAGTCTAAATGAAAGTTGTTCATTTAGAACGATTAACCCCTTATGGAAGAACTGAATCTGAACCTATTCGGGACGAACAGGCTTAAGTGGGGGCCAGTGTTACAAAAGTAACTATAGTTAAGAATTAGTTCAATTTATTAGTTATCTTGTATATATTAGTTATTATGTATTTGTTAGTAATTTTATTAGTTTAAACCACAATGCAAATTATTAATTGTAGTATCTATGCATATTTCTAATGTAAAAATCACTGTACAGAATTTTCCAACACCAATGAAGTGTTAAAATTTTTATACATAATTGTACTTCAACCCCACTGAAATTCTTTAATATTTAATAATAATCTTAAAATTATTGTTAATCCTTAAAGTATGATTTAGTTTATTGATGTTTAATAGGTCAATTTAAATTCAACCATAGTGTTAATGCATAATGATATTAGCTGTTAAGATAATAAAAGCTCGAATGGTCCAGACAATTTGAAAATGTTACAAACAGCTTGAAAACGTAGAATGTTCTAGAGCCATCTAGACGTCAGCGCTCGAACAGAGTATAAATACTCGTGAAGGAGGGCATCGTTAATCAGTTGAGTACAAACGGTGTGTTTTATTTATTTTATTAAAGTTGCAATAAAAAAACTCAAGGGGTTTATTATAAAGGACATAAGCCAAAAACGTTATTGAAAAAGGCAGTAACATAACAATACAAACTTACGGAATGCCTATGGGTAACCCACTATCGCCCACAATAGCGGACATTGTATTGGATACATTATTAGAAAGAACCACGGAAGAACTACGGGAGAAAAATGTACATATAAAACTAATAAAAAAATATGTAGATGATCTTTTTGCCATCATTAAAAAGAGTGATGAAAAAATTATTTTGGAAACGCTTAATAAATTCCACAACAAACTGAAATTTACCATCGAAAAAGAACAAAACGGATCGATACCATATCTTGATATGAGAATTTATAGGGAACACAACCGCATAATTACAGATTGGTATACAAAAAACATCGCATCAGGACGACTTATAAACTACCACTCCACTCAGCCAATGGGACAAAAAACAAATACGGCCATCAACCTAATTAAAAAAGTTGTAAAAATAAGTGACAATAAGTTTTTACAAAAAAACATAACTAAAATTAAAGATATTTTACTTAATAATAACTATCCACAAAAAATCATCACCAATTTAATTAAACGGGCAACTAATGAAGAAAGTCGGGAAAGTCGTATGAATAAAACATCTGGCATCACCAAACGTCTCATACGTACCAAAACTTAAGGCCATGTCAGATAAAACTTTTGCTTCGCGTTGCGTTACCGATTCGCTTTGACATCTAAGATAAAATATACGTACTTATACGAAACATGTCACATAAAGTACTTTCAAAGCGGAGCGAAGCAAAAAGTTAGCCAACTCTCATCTTTTTGTGCGCTTTGACAATTGGCTAGTATAATTTTCTTTTTTTTTAATTTTTTTTGCCAAATTCAATTCCAAAAAACCGTCCAATTAAATTTTTAACTTTTATTTTTGTAACAAATAATTAAATGTACAAATTACCAACCGCTTTTATAAGTAAACAAACAATGCGTGAGTGTTGTCAAAGTTTTCATTGTGGCATACACCTTTTGCTTTGCGTTTTTCTGCCGAAGGTAGAAACGTCACGCAAAGCGACAAAGTTGTATCTGACACGGCCTTCACTGAGAGCAAACAAATAAAGGAATTGATAGATGATGAAACAGTTTTAGTAGCTCACAAAGCTAACAACACAATCTCCTCACTATTCACAACAACAAAAACGAAAATAGAAAAAATACAACAGAGCAATGTTGTATATGAAATCGAATGTGTGGGCAATGATAACGAGACGTGCGGCAAAGTTTATGTAGGGACAACAAAAAGAAGTCTGCACAAATGTATTTGCTAGCCAAATGATTGTTGTGTGTGTATTTGATATTCAAATCAAATGTGTAAAAAATGAGAGCTAGTCATTCACGCTCAATCATTTTAAATGAGAGATCAACACAGCCACATACACTAACACTAATTGTGTGTGTGTCCCTATTATTCTTTATTGTTTGGTGAACTCAAATTCATACATCTTACAATAAAAAAACCTGAGTTAAGTTAAAAATCAGACTAATCATTCGTGTGTTTGTTGTCTTTCTTGTTTTGTTAAAATTGGTTTTTCCCCTATTCGATAATTTTCCCTATCGTTACAAAAAAAGTAAGAAAATAAAATGGTTGTAAAAAATATATTTTTTATATGCAAAAATAATAACAGTAATAAAATTATAAATAAAAAAATTATTATTATGCAAACCGTCAAATATTTTACTAAAATTATTGATATAAAATTAAATAATGTCAAAAAAATGTAAAATTGTTCAACTTAAAACTTAAAAAAATTATCAAAGCTAAGAAAGAAAGCTCGTTATAAAATAAAAATAATCTATTAACGTTTACAAATAAGTTATAAGTTCTCTTGATTTAAAACAAATTAAAACAAAAAAATTAACAAAAATTTCATTTGTTTAAAAATGTATTTAAACTACTTTTTGCTTCTAAAAAGTTGGTATCACTTTTAATGCAATATATTTTTACTAATATTTTGTTTTCGATACGATAAAAAAATTTCAAAAACCCAAAACACATGTTGTGTTGATAAAACACAATATGTACATCGCCACACAAGTGTATTTACTCGTGTAAAGCAGCATATTTGTTATTTATACTTGTATCAAATATTTCTCTCACAACACTCACATAAATAATTGAACCCTTTGCACACATAGGTTATTTCTTACACACAATAAATTGTGTATGATTCTAAAATCACACACAACACACTACTGGCTAGTCTGGTATGTGAATTCATGTGTCGTTTAATCGCACAAATGCAGATCTCTAGTACGTACTAAAGAAGAAAAAACCCTAAAATATTAAACTTAATAAAACCCCATTAATTTTTAAACCCACAAAATTAACCCCGTGTTTTTCTCATTTTTCCCCTTATTTTCGAGAAAATATTTCAGGAGAACAATATATATGAAGAATAAATATATTCTTTATATATGAAGAATAAATATATTCTTTATATGTAGTGAAGAAAAAGATTTTGTCCAGTTTTGCCGACTATTCATCAAAATTATATGGCAGCAGCGGATATATATGTTTCAGTTTGTCGTTTTCTTTTTAATTTCAACAATATTGATCTTAGACCCTTAAAAGTATATATATTCTGGATCCTTATGAGTAGCAAAGTTGATTAAACGATATCCTCTGTACCTATGTATGTTGAAAAGGGGGTTTCCGAAGATCCCAGATATGATGGGGACTAGGTTGTTATATATTTATGTCACTTCTACCCCATTATTGCTTGCTATTGAAATTCTGCTACATCGGTCCATAAATGACTGAGAAATTAGCAAAATAACATGACTGCCTGCCTCTAATTGTACCAAGAAATCGCTTGTTGGTTTTTTATTTCTTTTTTCTGTTTATCTGGAGAGCTAATGTTTCCAAATAAGGTACAAGCATCTTGGTGAACAACACACGACCTATCTCAAAAATTAAAAGACAAAAAAGCTTGCGAATTAGGTAAAAACATGTCGGTTATCAATACACAACATCCAACGAAATGTGGGTGGGATTGGAGAAGTTGGCGTGGCACAAAATAATTGGTTTACATATAAAGAACGGTAAGAGAAAATTTTTTCAAATAAGGTATATACAGCTAGGTTATTAATACACAACCTCCCTAAAAATATTTATGGGATTGGTGAAGTCGGCATGGCACCTCCCGTACAAAGACACTTTAGGTCGCTGTACATCTGGAGAACGGCAAAGACATTATAGCTTTTTGTATATCTGGAGAACCGCAAGAGCTATAGTTTTCAAACTTAGTATAAGCATTTGTGGGTGGGATTGCATAATTGGGCGTTGCACAAAATAGATTTATTTATAACTAAAGATCGGTATTTATGTAACATTCAGTTCTTATCGCACCATGGTGAAGGTTATATAAGATTCGGCACTGCCGAAAATATTATTCTTACTTGTTTATTTTTTTGAGTAATTGGAAGAAAAATAGAATACATAGTTGTCAATTTTATATTCTTTCAGTTTGACACGTTGGTGTACTCAACTTATTTTTTTCAAGTCAATTTGTAGATTTGTATGTGTCCAAAAAGCCAAGTCATTAATTAACAGACACAAGTATTACTCGTTAATTTTTTTGTTGATTAGATTTCTTTTTATTTAAAAATAACTTAAAAATTTCAAATTAATAAAAATTAACCCATTTTCGCCGCACCGATTAAACTGACAATTTAATATCGAAATAATATTTTAAGTAACTGACAGAAGAATTAAAAAATTGCGACAAAAAAAAAAGAGTGAGTGCTGGTGATTACAATCACCGGTCGGTGAAAAATGGGTTAAAAACTTTCAACATAAGTGTGTTGAAAGTTTTTACGTATTAAGTTTACCAACTCGTTATTAAAACTGAAATAAAAAATAGTTATTTCATCTTTTTAATTGTCATTGGGAGGTAAATGATTTCATCTCTAAAATTTGTAAATTTAAAATATTCTTAATCAGCTTAATGTTAATGGGGGAGTGTGATTTTAAATAAAAATCAATTGATGGTGTTTGTGGTTAATGAAATGACAATATTATGCTGGTATTATTAATAAAAATCAGTTGATAAAAGATAAAAAAATACGTGATTTAATCAATTCATTAATGGTCAAATTAAATTAGAAATATGTTCGCTTTTTTGTAACATGATTTAAATTTTTTACATTTAAATACATATATACATACATGAGATTCTATAACAAAACAGTGCTGCCGTTTTAGGATATTTTCTGCTTAATTTAGCAAAATTACTTGTCAAAATAGATAATTTAATAAAAATAAAATTACTATTTTGTATTTTTTTATAAGCTTCTATATAAAGATCCAATTTAAACTCTAATGAAAGACACAATATACTATCAAACGCACGATTCAGATGTCGGAAACTTATATGTATTTAATACATATTAGTTTTTATTCAGCATTCGACAAAAATTGTATAGTTTTCAAGCAATGATTCCGGCTTTATCTACATAAATACATATAAATTTTTCATAGCAAATTTAAATACATCTTCTTAAATTAATTAAGACAACGCGGTTTTTAAAAAAAGGGAAAAGGAACGTTATTCAAATAAAGTTAATTTCATGATCGGTTTCTAAAAAGTACGTAGATGATGTAATTTGTATCTTAATTTTTATCTCCAATTTTTCTAAACTGTGTTAGGCTGTAATTATTTAATTTTTGGTTTTGTTTGAGTATGGAGTAAATCGATTTTATAATTTTAATTTTCCTCGATTAATCGAATAAGAGTTTTAATTTGTTCAAATAACCCGAATAATTCAAACTTTCATCCAATGAGAAAAACATAACTGTCTATTTATCAGTGTTGCCAATGAAGAATTCGGAAATTACACACGACGCACGGTGCTTTGTGCCATAGACAAAAATCAAAACAAATTTTAGTCTCAAGATGTAATAAAAGATATTTGGATCGATTGATAACAACACAACTCATATACATTTTTTGGAATTGATTTCGTGTGACTCTCCTTGACTCCACCAGAGCTCGCTAAAGCAAATTTCAGAAAGAATTAATGAATAAAAAAATGAACTGAATTGCTTCAAGAAAATAATTCTCAAAAATTAATTTTTTTAAAAAAGAGTTTTAAGTTTTGTTTTTTGAGTTTCTTGGTAAGTTCAAAATTTGGCAGTAATACAATTTTTATTAAAAATATTAACTAAAGTTAGTTTTTATCGTTCAAAAAATATAAATTTTTCCAAAAAAATCCAAAAATTACAAAAATTTGTTTGAACTTTAAAAAAAATCATATAAAATCAGAAATTTTTTTATATTGACTTTTCTTAGCAAATATTGTTCTAAGAAGAGCCGTAAAAAAATTAGTGCTGGTTTTTGCCGCAACTTAACAAAAAATGCATTTCAAAATAGGTCTAATTTTTTCTTAAATTTTTTGTATTATAGAGCTATAATGTTAAAGTTAAGTTACAAGCTTTGTGAAAAGCATTAAAATCCTAAATTTGATTAAAGAAATACTAAAAAGGTATTATATGGAAGTCAAAAAGTGCACCATACCCCTTAACCCGAGTGCGCTAAAATTATGTCATTTTCAGCAGGATGAGGTTTTGTGGTACACCAATCTCAATAAGTTTTTAAGTTTATAAGCCAAAAAAATTGTAAAAAATTACAAATATTTATTTTTTGATAACAATTTAAACTTAGTATTTATAAATAAATTAGTTTATTATTATGAAACAAATAAAATTTTTTTTGCATAAATGTTCTACGTGCTTTATGATCAACCTTTTTATATTAAAAATTCAAATAAAGTAAATATTCAATTAGCCACTTCTGTCATTCAAATGTCAGTTAAAATTAATAAAACAAAAAAATACATGCAATTTTGTTTTCTTGTTTTTGTTGCTCTTACGTTTGTTGTAGTATTTCAAACAACAACCACTAGTGGATTTGGCAGCTAATCCCAGGAAAACTAGATCAGCTGGGCTGTTAACGGCTCCTGTAAAGTAATTTCACCTTCATTTGTGTTATATTTTGCTTCGTTTTATTTTCATATTAAAATGGCGATAATTTATATTTCAAATTAGAGATGAGAACGTGAAAAAAGGCTCTAGTGGTTATGATGATATATAACATGTATCCACCTGAGATAAGATATAAGATTTTTATATCAGCAAACGTCAAATTCAATCGCAGAGACCGTTATCTTACGTGCGGACTCTCAAATAGTGTAAGTATTAATATTATAATAAATGTTATGAGACAGTTGTTATATGAAATCTTATAACAACTATTATATGAAATCTTATAACAACTATCTTATAAGATGAGCTGTCAAAAATACACATGCATACACACATATAAAACAATAATAAGACACCATTATTAAAATGTGTAATTTATTAATGCATATAGTGCC
Organism: Pollenia amentaria; assembly: GCA_943735925.1. Classification (NCBI taxonomy): domain Eukaryota; kingdom Metazoa; phylum Arthropoda; class Insecta; order Diptera; family Polleniidae; genus Pollenia; species Pollenia amentaria. The sequence goes on along the minus strand of OX031010.1, from coordinate 89,441,609 downwards.
AATATTGTGAACATTTTTAAAAATATTAATATTTTAAACTTAAAAACTAAAAATAGAATAAAACAAGTTAGAGTGCTATATTCGGCTGTGCCGAATCTTTGATACCCTCCACCGACAGGAGTGAGCTCTATATGATAAATACATATATATTATTAACTAAACTTCACAAAAACGAGCGTCAGCATTAAAATTAGTTGCGGTTTAGACATGAATTAAATTATTGACCGACAATAAGAAAATTTTATGCGTTTCTTGTTAGGACTTTGAACATGCTTGAGTAAAATATCATTATTCGTAAAAGTTTTAGCCGAACTAAAATAATTTTTAGGAGGGTAATTTATATTGGACCTATGGTAAATTATGGCCCAATCATCCCAAAATTCTGAAAACTGATTTCTAGTATTACAAAATATAAATAAGAATAAATTTCAATACAGCAGTGTAATTAGTTTTAGCGTTAACAGAAAATTTCGCAAATTTGCATGATATTTTTTCTGGCCATATGAATTTAAGTAAGACATTTTACCGCAATATCTATATCTGTGATGGTTTAAGGCGAATTTTATTATTTTCCCAAAGTGAGCTTTATTTGGGTTTAGGCGCAATAAACTGTTTTCCGAGAGTAGGGTTTATATGTGGCCTAGGGTAAATTATGGACCAACCTTCACGAAATTTGGCAATGTGATTTCTCGGCCTTTAAATCTTAGACGTACCGAATTTAAGTATGCTAGCGTTATTTATTGCGGTTTTAGGCGTACTAAACTGTTTTCGGCAGTAGGGGCCTAGTGTAAATTATGGACCGATCTTCAAAAAATTTTACAGTGTGATTTCTGGTCCTATAAAACTGTGACGTACCAAATTTAAGTATGCTATCGTTATTAATTGCGGTTTTAGGCGTACTAAACTGTTTTCCGGGAGTAGGGTTTATATGGGGACTAGTGTAAATTATGGACCGATCTTCAAAAAATTTTACAGTGTGATTGCTGGTCCTATAAAACTGTGACGTACCAAATTTAAGTATGCTAGCGTTATTTATTGCGGTTTTAGGCGTACTAAACTGTTTTCCGGAGGTAGGGTTTATATGGGGCCTAGTGTAAATTATGGACCGATCTTCAAAAAATTTTACAGTGTGATTTCTGGTCCTATAAAACTATGACGTACCAAATTTAAGTATCCTAGCGTTTTCCGGGAGTAGGGTTTATATGGGGACTAGTGTAAATTATGGACCGATCTTCAAAAAATTTTACAGTGTGATTTATGGTCATATAAAACTATGACGTACCAAATTTAAGTATCCTAGCGTTATTAATTGCGGTTTTAGGCGTACTAAACTGTTTTCCGGGAGTAGGGTTTATATGGGGAATAGTGTAAATTATGGACCGATCTTCAAAAAAATGTACAGTGTGATTTCTGGTCCAATAAAACTAAGACGTACCAAATTTAAGTATCCTAGCGTTATTAATTGCGGTTTTAGGCGTACTAAACTGTTTTCCGGAGGTAGGGTTTATATGGGGCCTAGTGTAAATTATGGACCGATCTTCAAAAAATTTTACAGTGTGATTTCTGGTCCTATAAAACTATGACGTACCAAATTTAAGTATCCTAGCGTTGTTAATTGCGGTTTTAGGCGTACTAAACTGTTTTCCGGGAGTAGGGTTTATATGGGGACTAGTGTAAATTATGGACCGATCTTCAAAAAATTTTACAGTGTGATTTCTGGTCCTATAAAACTGTGACGTACCAAATTTAAGTATGCTAGCGTTATTTATTGCGGTTTTAGGCGTACTAAGCGGTTTTCCTCGAAATGGGTTTATATGGGGCCTATGGTAAATTATGGACCGATCGTTACGAAATTTACCAGTATGATTTGCAGTCGTACAAACCAAATTCGAGCAAAATTTTATGTCATTCCGTGCATTAATAAACCATTTATGTTAGTTTTTGTGTCAAAATTATCAATTTTTTCAGGGCGGTGGTTCCACATTTTGATTCATAGTTCTGATCCTACTGAACCGATGTTGCTGGATTTCAATCCCAAACTGCTTAGGATAACTACAAGCAATTTGAGACCAAGTTTGTTCTTTTCTTTTGCGTTTTTCAAAAGTGAGCGTGTTTTCAACAGACGGACAGACAGACGGACATGGCTAAATCGACTTAGAATTACTCTAGGATCCAGAATATATATACTTTATGGGGTGTTAGATGTATAATAAAAAAGTTTCACACGGAATGACAAACTTAGTATACCCTCATTCACCTCAGTGGTGGTGGAGGGTATAAAAAGAATAAAAAAGATACGAGCTTACTGTACGAGAATCCGTCGATTATGAAATCTTATAAGATACGTGTTCCCCTTGTTTGATATTAAGATTAACATAAAGAAATGTATTCTCTCATTCTCTCAGAAATTATATCAGATATTATCTCAGGTGTAGACCTTGTGTTATTAACGATAACATATTTACAAATATAGCCAAATAATGGCATTAATATATGTTTTCATATTTTCAATTTGTAAAATTTAGAATTTTTTTAAAATTTTTTCTCATTCCTTTATGGGAGCTAGGACCATTAATGGACCACCATAAAAATTGGGAAGTACATTTGCTTTTATATTAAACTTGTTTCTGTTCAAAATTTATTAAAATGCGATTAATTATTAGTCAGTTATATTCGTTAAAGTCCAACTCCGGGAGGACATTTGTACGGAGGCTAGGTGAAATCATGAACCGATTATAATCAAAGTTAGAAGGGTTTGTTCTTAGGCCCAAAGAGTTCTGTGCACCAAATATCATGTTTAAAGTTGCGACCTGTACTTTGATTAACAAATTTTCATGGACAGACGGACGGACAAATAGATGGAGACGGATAGACTGACGGACAAAGCTGAGTAAATACAAATAAATATACCAAGTTTAATTACAGTCAGATCATTTTTGCAAAACTAATTGAGTTTTTACAATTAAGGACATATGGCAGGACCTAGAGTCCTTGCTGTAATCACTACTAAAATTAACAGAAAGATTCTAAGCTAAGTACGTATAACAAATACGGATTTTCATGATTTTTTGAACAATTATGTTGCCAATATTTAAAATTATATTTTTGGCATATATGGGTGGTAGGCGAGTCCGATTTTTTCAAAAAATTTAATTTTTTTTAACTAAGATATTTTATATCGGCATACCAAATTTCACAAACCTACGACAACTCCTTCTATTTTTGTCCCATCGTTATATGTGGACAAAGCACTGTGCGACGGTGTCCCAAATTACACATATGAAGCAAAATTACACATGAATTTTAAAAATTAAAAAATTTAATATAACATAAAGAGCAGTTAACATAAACTGCCGCATTCATAAAAACTAAATTGAATTTGAAATTTTCATAAATATTTTAAGAGAAATTAGTTTAGAAACTTAGTTTAAAAAAAAAAACGTTTGAAATTTATATATAAAAAATTAAAGAGTTACTTACGGAGCTACCTTAATAAGAGCGACAAGCTTTTTCTTTATTTCAAGACCTAGCATTTTCATACCGTTTATAGGAACCAAACCTTTAGAACGCGAGTTCAACACCACCGAGTTTTAAAATCTTATTTGACATATCGCAAGGTCGGATTGTTTTATTGAATATGTATTGGCAATCGAATTTTCATAATTAAAGAAACCCATGCGGGTCGTGTTTGGGTAATTCTTGTATACAACGGCCCCTTAAATGCAATCAGACGTAACTAAACTTTTATTTTTTTACATACATATATATATATTTGTTCCTGTTACTCCTACAAGGAGCATAGGAGTAAAAGCAAAATTTGAGAAGCAAAAATTGTTATAAGATCACCAATAATAAGGTAAATAAAGTCGCCGTTTTTGAACGCAGGGGTCAAAAAACTTGCCTGAATATGTGGTTTATATAAACGATACGTAATCAATCCAAAACTCGATTTTGAAGCTTTGAGTCGTTACGTCCGTAAGCATTGAAGTTGTAAAAATCATTTTTCTACAAATTTTGGGTCTCTTCGAAGAGACCACAAAATCCATAAGCAAAACTACTGCTACATTTTTCAACGCTCTTTCACGTGTTAACATTTTCTTCGAACATTATAAGAAAATTAATAAACTTAGATGCAGAATAGTTCAGGGTCCCAAAACTTGGCGACTTACGTAGCATTAGCTCTGAAAGAAAGATTTGAGGGTTTATAGAATAATGAAATCTATTGCTTATCTATATTTTTGACCTTCGATATAGAGCTAGGACATTTTTAAAACAAATATCGAAAATACGTTTTATTGAGCTACTTATATATATTAATAATCTCTTACACTGTAATTTTGTATAATAAAGAAATTGCTCTACTTCAGTTTTGTTAATTTAACATTGAATTTAAATTTAATATTCATATTGGTATCGGTGATATTCCTTTTTGAGTATCGTTATCGTATCGGCAAAAAGGCATATCCTTAATTCGCTAGTTAAAATATATCTTTTAAAAGTACATAGCAACTATTAAATTTTACGGAATATGCTGTTTAATAAATAAAAATTTAAAAATTAATGTAAAATTCCTTATTAAATGAAATGTAAATGATCTGATTTTTAAATGAATTTTAAGTTGTTTAAAATGAATTTTCTTTTGAATTTAGCTAGATAATATTTTGAGAGTAAATTTACGGTATTTTAAAACAAAATTTTAATATAAGATTTTACAATCAAAATATTCCACTGCATTGAGGAATGAATGCTCATAAAATAAACATTAATAGATATAAGAACATATAACCATTAAGTTATTTTTCGGATTGATTCACAACGATATCTGCGAAGATAAACAGGTAAAGACAATCGAAGATTATAAAAAGAAACGAGTTTACAACATTGTTTTTGAATCATTAATCAACAACATCACATACGTATTTATACGTATTTCTAGTTTTGCTTTATATTTTACCTTTTGACTACTCAATGCTATTATATTACTACTTCAATGTTATTCTGTTACAACTTCAATGTTAATAATTTGATACCTCAAAATTTTCTTGTAAATATTCTGAATCCTTATGAGAATATAAGTTCAAATCACGATGTCCGTTTGTCCTCTGAAATTGGCTTTCCGAAGACCCTTGATTTGAATAGGACTAGATCAGCAATTGTTAGCTATTGCAATGCTGATCGGTCCTCAAATGGCTGAGATATGAGAAAAAACTACAGCTGCCTCTATTTTTGCCCAAAAATCCCTTGTTATTGTTTTTTTTAATATTTTTTTATGTATATCTGGAGAACGGCAGAGGCCAAAAATTCTAAATTAGGTACAAGCACCTTGGTTATCAATACACAACTTCCGACAAAATGTTGCCGAGATTGGAGAAGTGGGCGTGGCACTTTCAATACAAAGACAATATAGATTTATGTGTATCTAGAGAAAGTTTCCAAATTAGATACAAGCATCTTGGTTATCAATATACAACATTCGAAAAAATGTGGGCGGGAGTGGGATTGGCACAAAATAGAATTGTTTATATTTAAAGGGCGGTAAGGGAAAATTTCTCCAAATTTGGTACACATATGTAGCTATGTTATCAACACACAACATTTCTAGAAATATAGGCGGGATTGGAGGAGTGTAACCAATGCAAAGAAGTCATTAGGTAAACCTTACACAACAGAGACAATCCAAGCAAAGAGGAAAAACTTAATGCCACAGAACTGGCATCGGTTTCTAAATAATTAAATGTTTTCAATGGAAACAAGGAGGATTTAAGTTTAGAAATACTTCGCGATACATTTGCTGAAAAGAAATATACTTCATTTTTTAATTTTGTGTATAGAACAAAATTAACCACAAAACTCCAAAATAGGGTAAGACAAATATGCATACCGACTAACATAGAGATTTTGATTCAATCACTAAAGGAGGCGTACAAGTTTAAAAAATCACCAAATATAATTTTGAACGATTCGACACGTATAACACAGGTAGATACAGTAAGAAAGTTTGCAGACAGGATAGAGTCCTTAACGATGGAACTAAACGAAATACAAATAAGTACTCTAGGACAGGAAAATAGTGATGTTATTAGTGAAACCAATGCCACAATCTCTTTCAATTCTTTTAAAAATGGTCTAAAGAATTGGGAAATAACAAGAACAATTGAAGCTAGCAGAGTAAAGAAACTTAGCGAAGCTGTAGAAATAGCACTTGAAGCTTCTTAAGATATGAGACAAAGTCAAATAATGTTCCAAGCTGCGCATACATCAAATGGTTTCAGAAACGATAGGAACAGAAATAGAACCAACTGGAACAATAATTATTCCAATAAGAGATATAACAATGGTAATAGATGCGAAAATAACAATAACAACCGAGTAAATCACAATGATAACAATATAAGTGGATATAATAATAGAACAAACCGCGGCAGAATGAACAACAGTAATAGAACGGATTACAGAAACAGTTACAACAACAATAATAATTATCGGAATGGGAATAATTATAATAATAACAACAAGAACTACCGTAACAATTAGGGTTGCCATTCGTACTGTTTTTATCAGTACGTGTACTGTTTTTTGTTTAAAGTACTGATTTATGCATTACAAGCAAATCAGTACGCAAATGTACTGATGTTTTCATTAATGTACCGTTTTTGTACTGTTATTATATATTAATTGGGCTCAGTATATAGTTTGTCATATTGTCAAATTGCGATACAAATATTAATATAGATGTTCTTATCGATGAGTTATTAACATTAAAGATATTTGCCGCGTCAGTACGAAAAAGAATACAGGAGAAGAAAAATGGAAAGTGTTTCTAAATGGTGGTGCGTTTAGGAATTTGAGGAAATGTGTAATTTTATTTCTTTCAAATTACATTCAAACGCTTTTACAGAACTAGTCTTTAGTTTTCAAAGTGAAGAAAAGGGAGAAACGGGCTCCCAAAGACAAACTTTGCAGATAAAGACAAACTTTGGTTATTGTTGTAATGAGTTTTACAATTTCTTGAAGACAGGAAAGAAATTGTGGACAACGTACAAAAAGGCCATAAATATTTTTAACTTGTAACATTGTAAATATTTATGTCCATACATATGTAAATATATTATTTATAAAAATCTATAGTATAAGATCGTCTAAAAAACGATTGTGCCTTTTGTAATATTTAATTATTAAAAGAAATTAGTTATAATTCACTTTAAAATAATTTTGCAAATTATTAATTAAATTTTGTCACTGTTCAAATTATAGAATGAATTCAAGTTTTGTTTTAAAAAAGATTATAGCTTTTTATGTTATTAATATGCAAGTTTATATTAAAAAAGTAAATGTACTGTTTTTATGCAATTGTACTGATTTTTTTTCTCTTATGTACTGATTTCTCTGATTTCAAAACTGGCAACCCTAGTAACAATAGAAATTATATCAAAAACACCAACAACCATCGTAATAACAGATGAATAAACCAAGTACAAGAACAGGGAAACTGGCAAGATCCGGAGATCGTAAGACAACAGGAATCTCCGGAGCAGAACGAATAAATTCAAACAGAGTATTTACCATTTCATCTGACCTTAAAAACTATGTCAAATTAAATAGAAGAGAACATAGCACTATTGAACAAACCCATCGTATAGTAAACGCCATAAGAAAAGCCTTTGAAGAAAAAAAATATTGTTCCGCCCTCTTCATCGATGCTCAAGCTTTTGATAAAGTCTGGCATGAAGGCTTATTACATAAATTGAAGTTAAACTTACCAGTAAACACACACAAGCTGTTAGAAAGCTACTTAGTCGGTCGAAGGATTATTATTAAAGAATGTGATTTTATAAGTTCTCCTTAGCCAATTGACGCTGGCGTCCCTCAGGGAAGCATCATGGGCCCACTGTTATACCTTATATGTACATCAGACATGCCAACAAAAAACCACACCCTAACTTCAACATTTGCTGATGATACAGCTTTTTTAAGCGTACACGAAAACTGTCATGAAGCATCCCGTTACTTGCAGCATCATATATTTGAACTGGAAAAGTGGTTAAAACAATGGAGGATAAAGGTCAATGAGCAAAAATGCGTACATATAAATGGGCACTGCCTCGGCTTCAAATATCGAAAAAATTCAAAGGCGCCAAAATAAAATTCTTCGAATAATCACAGTCGCTCCCTGGTATGCTAAAAACTCTAATATTCACAAGGATCTCAATGTGCCATTAGTAAAAACTATTATTACGAAGTACGCAGCAAAATATTTAAAAAGGCTTGAGTCGCACCCAAATCCACTAGCTCGAAATATTTTAGATGACAGTGGACACTCTAGATTAAGGAGAAGAGATACTGCAGGACTCATCCGACGAGAAGACCGCTAAACATCTACATATGTGAACAGAAACCGTGAGGAGAAAAATTTTCGTCTAGCATTGGCAGGACAAAAATAAAGTATTAGTATAAGATTTGATTAATTATTGTTAGTTCATATTTAATATATGAAGATTCAATAAATAAATAATGAAAAAAAAAATTAAATGTGCTTAACACACATCGTTCACTAACTTCTCTAATAGACTCGGGAGCCGATGTCTCTTTGTGCAAAGAAGATTTGTTACCAAAATACGATGAAGATCCAGATGACTGCTGCTGTTTAACAGGAATTACAAGGGAAGAAATTAGATCATTAGGTTCCTCAGAAATATCAATACTAATTGATGAAATAATATTTTAACACAAAATACATATGGTGAAAAAAGACCTTCCCATTTACACTGATGGCATACTTGGACGAGATTTTTTGTTGAAATATAATTGCAATATAGATTATGAAATATTTATACTAACTGTGAACGTAAGAAAACAAATTTTGACATTACCAATATATAACAACACATTCCGTATAACCATAGTGAAAATTCCACCAAGAAGTGAAATAATTGTACCATTTCAGTTAGATATTAAAAAAGATGGGGTAGTATGCAATCGAGAAATTGCAGAAGACGTATTTCTGGCAAACGCCATAATTCCAAAAAAACGGAAATAAGCACATAAAATTATTAAATATGTCAGATAAAACTACTATAATAAAAATATGAAAGTAGAAACCATTCCACTAAAGAATTATAAAATCTACAGAACTAGCGATGTGATAAAGAACGATTTAATAGAAAGAAAGAAAGAGAAAGGAATTGATAAAAATAATGGAGAAAAATCAGTCAATATTTCATTTAGCGGGTGAGAGTTTGAAAACAAATAATTTCTATAATCAAACCATACACTTGAAAGACGCAAATCCAGTTTACATAAAAAACTATCGTTTACCGCAAACACATACACAGGAAATCAAAAACCAGGTAAAAGGGTTATTAAAACAAGATATAATAGAACCATCGATAAGCCCATAGAACGCTCCACTTTTTTTAGTTCCTAAAAAGGGACAAAACCATATCAAGAAATGGATATTGGTCGTTGATTTCAGAAACTAAAACGACAAAATAGTAAATGATACATTTCCTTTGACAATATTAGAAGATGTTTTGGATAGACTGGGTAGAAAAGTATTTTTCTACTTTGGATATGGCAAGTTCATTCCATCAAATTGAACTTGATGAAAAATCAAGACCTTTCACAGCTTTTTCAACTCAAAATGGCCATTATCAATACACCAGGTTATCTTTAGGACTAAAAATATCTCCAAATAGTTTTCAAAGAATGCTAACCATAGCATTGTCGGGATTAGAATCTGAATCATTTTTGTATGTGGATGACATAATAGTTTTTGGATGTAGCTTAAAACATCACAACAACAACTTGATTAATGTTTTCGACAGATTATCTAAATATAACCTGAAACTGAATGCAAGCAAGTTTTGTTTTCTCAAGCCAGAAGTTGTATATTTAGGTCATTTGATAACATCAAATGGTATCAGACCAGACCCTAGTAAATATGAAGCAATTTCGAAATATCCAATTACAAGCAATGCTGATGACGTAAGAAGATTTGTAGCGTTTTGTAACTATTACCGGAGATTTATCAAAAATTTTGCAGAAATTGCAAATTGTTTAAACAACTTATTAAAAAAGGGAACAAGATTCGAATGGTTATAAGAATGCCAAACAGCATTCGAGACTCTAAAGAACAAATTAATCAGTTCACCAATTTTACAATACCCAAATTATGACATATTGGTATCGGTGATATTCCTTTTTGAGTATCGTTATAGTATCGGCAAAAAGGCATATCGTTAATTCGCTAGTTAAAGTATATCTTTTAAAAGTACATAGCAACTATTAAATTTTACGGAATATGCTGTTTAATAAATAAAAATTTAAAAATTAATGTAAAATTCCTTATTAAATGAAATGTAAATGATCTGATTTTTAAATGAATTTTAAGTTGTTTAAAATGAATTTTCTTTTGAATTTAGCTAGATAATATTTTGAGAGTAAATTTACGGTATTTTAAAACAAAATTTTAATATAAGATTTTACAATCAAAATATTCCACTGCATTGTGGAATGAATGCTCATAAAATAAACATTAATAGATATAAGAACATATAACCATTAAGTTATTTTTCGGATTGATTCACAACGATATCTGCGAAGATAAACAGGTAAAGACAATCGAAGATTATAAAAAGAAACGAGTTTACAACATTGTTTTTGAATCATTAATCAACAACATCACATACGTATTTATTGTTGATTTCTAGTTTTGCTTTATATTTTACCTTTTGACTACTCAATGCTATTATATTACTACTTCAATGTTATTCTGTTACAACTTCAATGTTAATAATTTGATACCTCAAAATTTTCTTGTAAATATTCTGAATCCTTATGAGAATATAAGTTCAAATCACGATGTCCGTTTGTCCTCTGAAATTGGCTTTCCGAAGACCCTTGATTTGAATAGGACTAGGTCAGCAATTGTTAGCTATTGCAATGCTGATCGGTCCTCAAATGGCTGAGATATGAGAAAAAACTACAGCTGCCTCTATTTTTGCCCAAAAAACCCTTGTTATTGTTTTTTTTTAATATTTTTTTATGTATATCTGGAGAACGGCAGAGGCCAAAAATTCTAAATTAGGTACAAGCACCTTGGTTATCAATACACAACTTCCGACAAAATGTTGCCGAGATTGGAGAAGTGGGCGTGGCACTTTCAATACAAAGACAATATAGATTTATGTGTATCTAGAGAAAGTTTCCAAATTAGATACAAGCATCTTGGTTATCAATATACAACATTCGAAAAAATGTGGGCGGGAGTGGGATTGACACAAAATAGAATTGTTTATATTTAAAGGGCGGTAAGGGAAAATTTCTCCAAATTTGGTACACATATGTAGCTATGTTATCAACACACAACATTTCTAGAAATATAGGCGGGATTGGAGGAGTGTAACCAATGCAAAGAAGTCATTAGGTAAACCTTACACAACAGAGACAATCCAAGCAAAGAGGAAAAACTTAATGCCACAGAACTGGCATCGGTTTCTAAATTATTAAATGTTTTCAATGGAAACAAGGAGGATTTAAGTTTAGAAATACTTCGCGATACATTTGCTGAAAAGAAATATACTTCATTTTTTAATTTTGTGTATAGAACAAAATTAACCACAAAACTCCAAAATTGGGTAAGACAAATATGCATACCGACTAACATAGAGATTTTGATTCAATCACTAAAGGAGGCGTACAAGTTTAAAAAATCACCAAATATAATTTTAAATGATTCGACACGTATAACACAGGTAGATACAGTAAGAAAGTTTGCAGACAGGATAGAGTCCTTAACAATGGAACTAAACGAAATACAAATTAGTACTCTAGGACAGGAAAATAGTGATGTTATTAGTGAAACCAATGCCACAATCTCTTTCAATTCTTTTAAAAATGGTCTAAAGAATTGGGAAATAACAAGAACAATTGAAGCTAGCAGAGTAAAGAAACTTAGCGAAGCTGTAGAAATAGCACTTGAAGCTTCTTAAGATATGAGACAAAGTCAAATAATGTTCCAAGCTGCGCATACATCAAATGGTTTCAGAAACGATAGGAACAGAAATAGAACCAACTGGAACAATAATTATTCCAATAAGAGATATAACAATGGTAATAGATGCGAAAATAACAATAACAACCGAGTAAATCACAATGATAACAATATAAGTGGATATAATAATAGAACAAACCGCGGCAGAATGAACAACAGTAATAGAACTGATTACAGAAACAGTTACAACAACAACAACAATAATAATTATCGGAATGGGAATAATTATAATAATAACAACAAGAACTACCGTAACAATTAGGGTTGCCATTCGTACTGTTTTTATCAGTACGTGTACTGTTTTTTGTTTAAAGTACTGATTTATGCATTACAAGCAAATCAGTACGCAAATGTACTGATGTTTTCATTAATGTACTGTTTTTGTACTGTTATTATATATTAATTGGGCTCAGTATATAGTTTGTCATATTGTCAAATTGCGATACAAATATTAATATAGATGTTCTTATCGATGAGTTATTAACATTAAAGATATTTGCCGCGTCAGTACGAAAAAGAATACAGTAGCTCGTTTCTGTATTTCTCGCATCGCAAATTTTCTCATATTAAGTGTGAAACAAAAAATTTCATCGTTTCTCGATTTGTGAGAAAAAAGTGTTTCTGTATTTAAATGCGAGAACAGACAACACAGATTCTGTTTTAACTGGAATACTTCCAGTAATTAAGTGTCAAATGCAAGCGAAACGTCAACGAAAGAAATATATATAATAAAAATAAGGCTGCCAGATTTAAAGATTTATCGACATTTTGACGATTTTTTTTGTTCCAAAATTGGCAAAGTGAAAATTTGCTAATTTTTTTCTAGTGACGATACAGTCTTTAAAATAAAACAATTTTAAATAGTTTTATATGTTTGTGTATTAGGCACCACAGAAAACTGATATCTTTAAAAACAAGGCAGATTAAAAAATGTATCGGCAAAAGCAAAATTTCGAACGGAAACTGTTTAATTTTTATTTGCTTGGATTATTTAATATATTTGTTTGTGTGATCAAAAGATAAAACTATTACCCCATTTTTCAGTCAATGCACTTTAAGAAATTTTTGCCTTTTACTTTGTCCAAAAGGGTTTATTTTATTTCAATATGATATTTTGTCACTTCTTTGTATGATTTCTGCAGGGAAAAATAACAATCTGAAATTTTAAACTCTTATCGGATAAAGGAAAATAAAATAAATAATTTTATTTAAATAGACCTCAAGCTTATGTGTGTATAAAATATGTATTTTACCCATTTTTGTTTGTTTTTTTTTTTGATTATGTGTTTATATGATAAAAATTTGTGATTATATGATAAAAATCGAACAAAATTCGTCAAAATTAATTTTAAATTTTCCGAAAAAAATAGACGATTTTTTTATTTTTTCTTAGGATATTGACGTTTTTTTTACAAATTTATCTGGCAGCCCTGCATAAAACAAACAATGAAAGGCTAAAAAAATTTTAATAACAAAATATAACAATTTTGTTTTATATACTTATTTTCATCATTTAAATTCTTTCTTTTAAAATAAAATAAAATAATACACATTCTTGTTTACATACATACATAATTTGGGCTCCATTTTTTTAAATTTTTTTTTCTCGCATCAATTTCAAATATGACTTATTTTGACAGTTCTTGTGAGAAACTTTTTGCAAAATATTGTTACAGAAACACTTGTTCTCACATCCTTCCAATAATTGCTGGAAAATTATTTAAATGACAGATAATTCTCGCAAAGTAAAAGTACAGAAACACTTATGTGAGAAAAATCATTTTTTGTTTCATATTGCACTGTTTTTGTCATAATTCACTTGTTTCATGCGGGAAATTTTACGATGCGAGAAATACAGAAACGGGCTACAGGAGAAGAAAAATGGAAAGTGTTTCTAAATGGTGGTGCGTTTAGGAATTTGAGGAAATGTGTAATTTTATTTCTTTCAAATTACATTCAAACGCTTTTACAGAACTAGTCTTTAGTTTTCAAAGTGAAGAAAAGGGAGAAACGGGCTCCCAAAGACAAACTTTGCAGATAAAGACAAACTTTGGTTATTGTTGTAATGAGTTTTACAATTTCTTGAAGACAGGAAAGAAATTGTGGACAACGTACAAAAAGGCCAAAAATATTTTTAACTTGTAACATTGTAAATATTTATGTCCATACATATGTAAATATATTATTTATAAAAATCTATAGTATAAGATCGTCTAAAAAACGATTGTGCCTTTTGTAATATTTAATTATTAAAAGAAATTAGTTGTAATTCACTTTAAAATAATTTTGCAAATTATTTTTAAGATAAATACATAACAAGCTTCGTTGTTTCAAGTGTTTAATTTGTTTTTTAACACTGTTGTCCTTATATCTGTAGCTTTGTGCTAAAAAGGCCAATGTCAAATAATTAATTTTAGAGAAAATTAAAATTTTAGCTTATTAAAGAAGAGTTCTAAGTGAAATTGGCTCAAACCCCTTTTGAAGCTGTTCTCGGTTAAATTAGACATTTGCCGTTTCCGCAAAATAAAATAGATTCAGCATAACCTTTTAATTGCAAAATGAAATTATTTATGCTGGTAGATATAGCAAAAAACTACTTTTATTTCATTTTATGTTGACCTATATTCAAAAATAATAGAATAAAGGAAATACAATTTTAGTTCACATGTTGGTCAAGTGTTTTTCGTCAAATATTTGCCAGGTGCTACCGTAGCTTAAGAAAAGAGCTAATGCAAAAATTAACTAGAAACAGCAAAATATTGACATTGGCCCTTTTGGTACTAAGTTTCAGACATGTTTCTTTGAAAAATATTAAACCAAGTAGCTAACAAGAAATTATGAATCGAATTTTGAACAACTTGTGTTTTAGATTTTTTTTATTATTTACTTTGTATTCCCGCTAAAAATATATACGGAATTGAATTATTGTTTTGAAAAAAATTCGGTTTTATTAATTAAATTTAGTCACTGTTCAAATTATAGAATGAATTCTAGTTTTGTTTTAAAAAAGATTATAGCTTTTTATGTTATTAATATGCAAGTTTATATTAAAAAAGTAAATGTACTGTTTTTATGCAATTGTACTGATTTTTTTTCTCTTATGTACTGATTTCTCTGATTTCAAAACTGGCAACCCTAGTAACAATAGAAATTATATCAAAAACACCAACAACCATCGTAATAACAGATGAATAAACCAAGTACAAGAACAGGGAAACTGGCAAGATCCGGAGATCGTAAGACAACAGGAATCTCCGGAGCAGAACGAATAAATTCAAACAGAGTATTTACCATTTCATCTGACCTTAAAAACTATGTCAAATTAAATAGAAGAGAACATAGCACTATTGAACAAACCCATCGTATAGTAAACGCCATAAGAAAAGCCTTTGAAGAAAAAAAATATTGTTCCGCCCTCTTCATCGATGCTCAAGCTTTTGATAAAGTCTGGCATGAAGGCTTATTACATAAATTGAAGTTAAACTTACCAGTAAACACACACAAGCTGTTAGAAAGCTACTTAGTCGGTCGAAGGATTATTATTAAAGAATGTGATTTTATAAGTTCTCCTTAGCCAATTGACGCTAGAGTCCCTCAGGGAAGCATCATGGGCCCACTGTTATACCTTATATATACCTCAGACATGCCAACAAAAAACCACACCCTAACTTCAACATTTGCTGATGATACAGCTTTTTTAAGCGTACACGAAAACTGTCATGAAGCATCCCGTTACTTGCAGCATCATATATTTGAACTGGAAAAGTGGTTAAAACAATGGAGGATAAAGGTCAATGAGCAAAAATGCGTACATATAAATGGGCACTGCCTCGGCTTCAAATATCGAAAAAATTCAAAGGCGCCAAAATAAAATTCTTCGAATAATCACAGTCGCTCCCTGGTATGCTAAAAACTCTAATATTCACAAGGATCTCAATGTGCCATTAGTAAAAACTATTATTACGAAGTACGCAGCAAAATATTTAAAAAGACAGTGGACACTCTAGATTAAGGAGAAGAGATACTGCAGGACTCATCCGACGAGAAGACCGCTAAACATCTACATATGTGAACAGAAACCGTGAGGAGAAAAATGTTCGTCTAGCATTGGCAGGACAAAAATAAAGTATTAGTATAAGATTTGATTAATTATTGTTAGTTCATATTTAATATATGAAGATTCAATAAATAAATAATGAAAAAAAAAATTAAATGTGCTTAACACACATCGTTCACTAACTTCTCTAATAGACTCGGGAGCCGATGTCTCTTTGTGCAAAGAAGATTTGTTACCAAAATACGATGAAGATCCAGATGACTGCTGCTGTTTAACAGGAATTACAAGGGAAGAAATTAGATCATTAGGTTCCTCAGAAATATCAATACTAATTGATGAAATAATATTTTAACACAAAATACATATGGTGAAAAAAGACCTTCCCATTTACACTGATGGCATACTTGGACGAGATTTTTTGTTGAAATATAATTGCAATATAGATTATGAAATATTTATACTAACTGTGAACGTAAGAAAACAAATTTTGACATTACCAATATATAACAACACATTCCGTATAACCATAGTGAAAATTCCACCAAGAAGTGAAATAATTGTACCATTTCAGTTAGATATTAAAAAAGATGGGGTAATATGCAATCGAGAAATTGCAGAAGACGTATTTCTGGCAAACGCCATAATTCCAAAAAAACGGAAATAAGCACATAAAATTATTAAATATGTCAGATAAAACTACTATAATAAAAATATGAAAGTAGAAACCATTCCACTAAAGAATTATAAAATCTACAGAACTAGCGATGTGATAAAGAACGATTTAATAGAAAGAAAGAAAGAGAAAGGAATTGATAAAAATAATGGAGAAAAATCAGTCAATATATCATTTTGCGGGTGAGAGTTTGAAAACAAATAATTTCTATAATCAAACCATACACTTGAAAGACGCAAATCCAGTTTACATAAAAAACTATCGTTTACCGCAAACACATACACAGGAAATCAAGAACCAGGTAAAAGGGTTATTAAAACAAGATATAATAGAACCATCGATAAGCCCATAGAACGCTCCACTTTTTTTAGTTCCTAAAAAGGGACAAAACCATATCAAGAAATGGATATTGGTCGTTGATTTCAGAAACTAAAACGATAAAATAGTAAATGATACATTTCCTTTGACAATATTAGAAGATGTTTTGGATAGACTGGGTAGAAAAGTATTTTTCTACTTTGGATATGACAAGTTCATTCCATCAAATTGAACTTGATGAAAAATCAAGACCTTTCACAGCTTTTTCAACTCAAAATGGCCATTATCAATACACCAGGTTATCTTTAGGACTAAAAATATCTCCTAATAGTTTTCAAAGAATGCTAACCATAGCATTGTCGGGATTAGAATCTGAATCATTTTTGTATGTGGATGACATAATAGTTTTTGGATGTAGCTTAAAACATCACAACAACAACTTGATTAATGTTTTCGACAGATTATCTAAATATAACCTGAAACTGAATGCAAGCAAGTTTTGTTTTCTCAAGCCAGAAGTTGTATATTTAGGTCATTTGATAACATCAAATGGTATCAGACCAGACCCTAGTAAATATGAAGCAATTTCGAAATATCCAATTACAAGCAATGCTGATGACGTAAGAAGATTTGTAGCGTTTTGTAACTATTACCGGAGATTTATCAAAAATTTTGCAGAAATTGCAAATTGTTTAAACAACTTATTAAAAAAGGGAACAAGATTCGAATGGTTATAAGAATGCCAAACAGCATTCGAGACTCTAAAGAACAAATTAATCAGTTCACCAATTTTACAATACCCAAATTATGACGTAACTTTCATACTGACAACCGATGCATCGGATTTTGCACTAGGTGCAATTTTATCTCAAGGCCCGATAGGTGAGGATTTACCAATATCCTATGCAAGTAGATCCCTAAATAAACATGAAAGAAACAAACCAGTAATTGAACAGGACAATTTTTCAGACCATATTTATATGGAAGAGAATTAACAGTTGTCACTGCTTACAGACCTTTGGTCTCGTTATTTTCACATAAAAATCTTAGTTCAAAGCTAACAAGAATAAGATTGGAATTTTTAGAATACGACGATGTGCACATTGGACGTGATGTTAATTCATCGAAATCAGTTTCGAATTTGAAGAAATCTCGTGCCAGAAAGAATAATGCAAATAATAATGTCGAAATTACTAACACCATGTATGAATATGTAATAGAGAATGATAAAGTTAAAAATGAAACACGTGTTAGGTGTAGTGATAATCCAAAGTATTTAGGTACTCTTTTGGAGAAGCTTTCATCTTATTTGAAGAATACAAAGAATAAAAGATTTGCAATCGATAGAAATGATGTAATATTTCATAGAATTCCTGCAAATGACTTTAACCAGATATAATGAGTTAAATAAATCGAATAAAGAAGACATAGTAATACTATTATATAGAAAACCTCAGAGGATACTAAGCGAAGAAAGAAAAAAATAACTGATAGAGTTATATCATAATTCTCCCCAAGGAGGACATTTTGGAGTTAGAAAAACAATACTAAAATTAAAACAAAAATATACATGGAAAAATATGTCAAGAAATATGCTTCAACGTGCGACCTTTATCAACGGAACAAACAAGTGAGGCATACCAGGGAACCATTATGTATAACAGACACACCAAAAGATAGTTTTTCCACCATTGTTATAGATACAGTCGGACCGCTAAGACCTTCAGGGAACTATCGTTATATACTTACAATGCAAAACAATGCAACTAAATACATAATAGCTGCACTGATGGAGACGAAGGAAGCTAAGTCAGAAGCAAAATGTTTAACAGAAAATTTAATATTGAAGTATGGCATATTTAATAAATTGAAATCAGATAGAGGTACATTTTGTAAATAAGCTAATGAAAGAAATATGTAGTTTGCTTAAAATATAACAAAAATTATCAACGCCATATCATTATGAAACTCAAGGAACTGTTGAAAGAAACCACAGAGTTCTTAATGAATATTTCTTGTCATTTGTAAATGATGACTATTGGCATGATTGGATACCTTACTATTCTTTCCCATACAACATAGCTCCTCACATAGACACAAATTACTCACCATTTTAATTAGTTCTTGGAAAATTACCCGAACTACGGGTGAAAACATCATGACTAACGACAAAATATACAATTTGGACAATTATGCAAATGAGTTAAGAATAAGATTAAGAAATTCATTAGAAAACGCTAGAAAATAAATAGAAACAACTGTAAAGAATAGGAGTATAGAATCACACAACACAATAAATAGTATAGCCCTTAACATAGGAGATTTAGTTTTAATTAAGTTAGAAAGTAGAAAGAAAAATGAACAACCATACAATGGTCCTTATGAAGTAGTAAATATAGATAACTAGCTTAACCCGGTGTGCTTCGCTACCCCAATCGTTATAAAATAAAACAAAAAGTATTTCTATATAAACAAAATTTTTTTTATTAAATTATTAATTATTATTGCAATGCTTTAGGATACACAATGTTTTTAGTTTTTCCATCTCGAGCATAAACATATAAATCAGATGGTTTTCCAACACGCGAGCATGCAACATAAAGCTGTCCATGCGAGAAACATGGATTTGCTAAATTTAAGCCACAAACTTGTAGAGTTTGCCCTTGGGCTTTGTTTATAGTCATCGCAAACGCTTACCGAACAGGGAACTGTAATCGTTTTAAATCGAAGGGTAAATCAGTTGCTATCATCGGAATGCGTGGCAACAATACATTAACAACAGCCTACTGTGAGAATTTGATGACGATCGGCTCTGTAGTTAATTAGATATAATCGACATAAATGGGCGTGGCCCCTCCCACTTTGTTCATGCAACGTATTTCTATTTATAACAATACCATATATACCAAATATCATCATCCTACGCCAAATAGTGGCTGAGGAATTTATGTTTTGAGTTGTATGGGCGTGGCACCGCCCCTTTTTCCAACCACATCTTTATATATTTTTTTTTTTTCAGTATTTATTTATTGAATCTTCATATATTAAATATGAACTAACAATAATTAATCAAATCTAATCCTAATATTTGATTTATGTCCTGCCAGTGCCTGTGGATATTTGAGTTTTTGACGTACCAGGGGCTGACTGTGATAATTCGAAGAAGTTTATTTTGGCGCCTTTGAATTTTTTCGATGTTAGAAGCCGAGGCAGTGCCCCATAACTGAATACCGTAGCACCAAATTGGCTTTAAGATAGAGTTGTAAAGTAGAAGTTTGCAATCGAGGCTGAGAACAGAATTTCTTCCAATAAGCCAATTTATTTGAATTGCTTTTAGTTTCATTTGAGTTAATTTAGCTTCTATATGCCATTTCCACGTTAAACGCCGATCTAGATGTATACCGAGGTATTTTACATGCGAGTGTTGGGGTATTATTTGATTATTGATTTTAATAGGGGGGCATGTTTCCCGACGCAGTGTGAATGTTATATGTGCGCATTTTTGCTCATTGATCTTTATTCTCCATTTTTTTAACCACCTTTCCAGTTCAAATATGTGATCCTGTAAGTAACGAGATGCTTCTTGACAGTTTGCGTGTACGCTTAGAAAAGCTGTATCGTCCGCAAATGTTGAGGTATGGGTGTAGCTGTTTGTTGGCAAGTCCGAAGTATAAATTAAGTATAATAGAGGGCCCAGGATGCTGCCTTGTGGGACTCCAGCGTTAATTGGCTGAGGAGAACTTAAAAAATCGCCTTGTTTAATAATAAAGTGACGCCCGACTAAGTAGCTTTCTAACAGCTTGTGTATGTTTGCTGGTAAGTTTCGCTGCAATTTCAGTAGTAACCCTTTATGCCAGACTTTATCAAAAGCTTGAGACACATCGATGAAGAGTGCAGAGCAATATTTTTTTTCTTCAAAGGCTTTTCTTATGATATTTACTATTCGATGAGTTTGTTCAATTGTGCTGTGTTTTCTTCTAAAACCGAATTGATGATTGGGAATACATCTGTTTTCATTTAAAATCGGCGTTAATTTTGACACTAGTAGTTTCTCAAATAGCTTTGATATATTAGACAATAGGCTTATAGGTCTATATGACTCAACTTTTGTGGGATCCTTTCCTGGTTTAGGTATCATGGTAACTAAAGATACTTTCCACTCTTGTGGGTAGTATTCAAGGCGTAAAATAGCATTAAAAATTAGTAGAATAATTTTCTTTGCTATGCGGAGTAGCTCCAAAAGCATTTTGTTACTGATGTTATCAAAACCAGGGGCTTTCTTGGGGTTTAAATCATGAATAGCCTTTTCGATTTCTCTTATCTCAAATCTTAGTGGAACAGCTGATCAAACAACAACAGGTGGTAACTCGACCGCAGTATCGAAAGATGTATAAGGGGTAAATACGGTTTTCAAATGATTAACAAAAATATTTCCTTTTTCTATATCATTTCGTGCCCAACTTCCATTTAAGTTTCTTAATGGCGGTTTAGAGATAACTGGTCTTTTTAGATTTCTAGCTGCACGCCATAATGAGTAGTCAGATTGAGGAGTTGCATCAAGTTCCTTAAGATATTTTTCCAGAGAAGCCGTTTTTTGAGACTGCAGTAAGTTTCTTAGCCTTTTTGTGCACTCTTTTAGTAAATTTTTAAGTGGAGGGGATCTGTGCAATTGCCACTCTCTTCGAGCTCTCCTTTTTTCAGTCAAGAGACGCTCGACATCTGTAGAATATATTTGACTATTTTTGATGTTTTTGCGGGCTATGCTAGAATGTTGAACAGCTAGTTTGAGATTATTGTCAAAATTTACAATAGAAAGATTCACATTTTCCGGTGTTCTAAGCGGAATATTTTCAGTGCAGTGGGTACTGAGATATTTTTTATATTTTAACCAATTTATTTGTGTTGCTGACGTCACTAAGTAACCACACGGAGATACAATTCTATTAGGGTTTGCTATAGTAAGAAGTGTAGGTGTGTGATCAGAAGATAATTCTAAAGAACCTTCAACATGAATCGTTTCTGCGGGGATGTTTTTAACCACGCCAAAATCGATGACATCTGGAATTTTTTGCTGATCAGTAGGCCAATAAGTTGGTTGTCCACTCGCGACCACATTTAAATCCATTTTAGACATTGTATTGTACAAAACACGACCCTTTGGTGTTATGAGCCGTGACCCTTAGAAGGTATGTTTAGCGTTGTAATCGCCAGCGGCTAGGAAACAGGGTCCTAATGATTTAAAATATTTATAATATTGGCTTTCTGATATTGAAAATCTAGGTGGAGAGTATAATGATGAAAGTACTAAGTTTCGATTTAGCTCTTCAACACAAATGTTCGTTGCTTGAAGATAATCTTCACGATAATCACACATTAAGTAGTGTTTGATTCGGGCTTTTATCAAAATAGCAGAGCCTCCACAAGCTCTATCTCGAGGGTCCTTGGTATCATATAATATATAACCATTAATTTTAAACGTATTTCTTGAGGTCAAATGAGTTTCAGAAACCATCATTACATCAATTTGTTTACTTTTAAGAAAGTATTCTAGTTCATTTTTATGTTGGCGAATGCCGTTTGCGTTCCAAAAACAAATTTTTAAACAATTCATGGCTTGTCAAGTACAGCTTGCAATAACATTGATTGCATTCTTAACATTTCCTGCATCATATTACCCATTGTGTTCGTAAAGTTAGTTACTGTTTGCACTAGTGTTTCCATGGTTTTTTCTAGACGACTTAAATTAGAAACTGGAGTCTCATCATTATTTGGCAAATCACCTTGCATTGGAATATGGTTTGATTTTAGGACGTTAGCGTAGGATGTTCTGTTATCACTAGGCTGCGGTACTTGAATGTCATTAGTGTTAACTTGATGTGATACCTGCATTTGAGGGGGATTAGGTTTCGGTCCAACCGAGCGCTTGACTATAGAGTATACAGGGCATCCTCTATAGTTGGCAGTGTGATTACCACCACAGTTGCTGCATTTTTTTACATTGGGGTCGTTTTTCGACTTATCGCAGAGAGCTGTACCATGCAACTCTCCACATACAACGCAAACAGGGGTTAAATGGCAGTATGCCTTAGTGTGACCAAATTCTTCTTTATAAAGCTTAAAGTTCAGTAACTAAAGGCAGTCGCCTACTGTGGAAATTTGATGACGATCGGTTCAGTAGTTTATTAGATTTGGTGGTTTTTACTTTTTCTAAAGGGGCGTTGTTGACACTTACGTCAACTCATTAGTTGTTAATTTCATATTTTATTTATTTTCAATTTTTTGTTTTTCGTTTCTTTTTTGTGACCTATTTTTCTTGCTTAATAATTATAATTTTATTTTAAGCATTTTTTGCTTACTAAACATTCTTTTTTTTGTGACCTATTTTATTTTCATTTATTTGAGTTGAATGTACCTTTGCATTTTTTGCTTAACAATTGTAATTTTATTTTTTATCAAGTTCAATGTAGTTATTCATTATTATTGTAAAACAAAAGTATTTAAGCAGAAATAAATGTAAATAAAGTCGTCAGAATACAATTGACAATCACATAAACAATCTTTTCTTTCTTTTTGATCAAAATAAAGAGTCACGGTTCAAGTGCCGGCGGCTCAAATTATTAACGGATCAAAACTTAAGCCTCTAGTACACGGAATGTAAAAAGCCACATACGTATGTGGTTCTGACGTAATTTTGACGTCAATGCAAAGCCACAATAAACATTGCGTGTTGTATGATGACGTCAAAATTACGTCAGGCTTTACACGAGTCACGGTTCAAGTACCGACGGCTCACAGTTGTGTTAATACCAAGTAGTAACATTTGGTGACCCCGACGTGATTGTCAATTGCTGACCACAACAGTCCTGTAACTTGGCACAGGATCATCTCAGAAGCACGCAAACAGTCTTCATTTATCAAATTCTAACATTTGGTGAGCATAACAGTCCTGTAACTTGGCACAGGATCATCTCAGAAGCACGCAACAGTCTTCATTTATCAAACTCTAACATTTGGTGAGCATAACAGTCCTGTAACTTGGCACAGGATCATCTCAGAAGCACGCAACAGTCTTCATTTATCAAATTCTAACATTTGGTGAGCACAACAGTCCTGTAACTTGGCACAGGATCCTTTCAAAAGCACGTAACATTCTTCATTCAAAAAATTTAAATTTATATTACGGAAAATGGAATTTGAAGAGTTGGTAAGCAAACAGCTCCAATTGGGCAATCAAATTGAAACACTGGCAAGGAATTTTGCAAAGGATCCCAAGGATCGCAAAACTCCTGAATATTTTTCCAAAAGATTGGATAAATTGGTAGAACTAGCGGAGGAGTTCCATAAAAATGATGAGATGATTACCGCAATAAAGGACAAGCCTCTCGATGACGACTACCTGGTGGCAGACTACTACAACAGAATCACGAAAATAATAGTCAAACATACGAAACTGTTTGAGCAAGGAGCAACGCAGCCGCTGAAACTAGGTGACGTAGCTCATACGTCCAGAGAACATGAACGGCCCATGTTCAATCAGCCCCAGATATCACCCGAAATGCGAAAAATCCTTCGGAATCAGCGAGCCTTAATGAAAGCACTAATCCGGAATGTAGATGAAGTAATGGCAGAACGACATCAGGAACATCATCCATCTTATTACAATATTAAGGCAAGTATCAGCGAAAAATACATGGTAGATCTAGCAAACAACAACGCAGCTTTATGGGAATTAACAGACGATGATCAATTAGAAGATTACAATATTCAAACATTTTATCAGCTCGAAGAAAAGGCAGAAGCAGCTATGATTGAGCTTCAATAACACATGCATTCGGATCCACCTATCCCTCCACCACGAACCACAGCAACAGGGGACATCGAGGTAATTCTCCTGAAAATAAAATTGCCAATTTTTGATGGAAATTACCAACGATGGATGGAATTCAAGGATATCTTCTCCGAGCTTGTCCACAACACACACATAAGTGAAACAAAGAAAATGCACTACCTTACAACATCGCTACAAGGAGAACCCAAAAATCTAATCAAACATTTACCTGCAGTAGGAACCAATTATGCTACTACCTGGTCACTTATCAGCAGTAGATACGATAATACAAGGCTTCTAGTATCCACTTTACTGAACAAGCTACTCTCACAGTCATCCATCAGAAGGGAGTCTGCATCATCATTGAAATCGCTCCACGATGTGACAAAAGAGTGCATTCAGGGTCTTAAGGCACAAGGAATACCAGTTCAACATTGGGATGTCATTCTAGTTCACATTGTGTTACATAAGCTAGATGAAGAAACCCAAACTGCTTTCGAGCAAAGATTGCCAGATAATAAGTGTCTGATCGGAATTGATGAGCTGCTAAAGTTTTTGGAAAGAAGATTCCAGTCTTTGGAGACCCTAGGAAAAACTGACAGATCAACAACACGAACTTGCGCTTCGGTGACAGCGCCAGAAACACGTGACAAATGTAAAATCTGCAGGTCAGAGTCGCATAAACTTTTCGCTTGTAGAAAATTCATCAATGCTGAATTGGACCAAAGGTGTAAATGGGTAAAAGATTTGCAGCTGTGCGTAAACTGTCTGAAACCAGGGCATCGGGCAAACGAGTGTAAATCACAGCACTGCAGCAAATGCTTGAAACGCACAATTCTTTACTACACAACCCCAAATCAAATACACTAAACAGCAAAAATACTTCTCCAGAAAAATCAATGCCTCAGCAGCCAATGCTTTCACAGGTAGAACTACCTCCCAATCAAGCAGCTACCAAAAGAAGCTTACTAACGAATCGCACGAACAAGGATTCTCATTATGTCTTACTCGGAACTGCCTGTATACAACTTACATCTGAAACTGGCCAAAAATTCATATGCCGAGCCATCTTGGACTCTGGATCACAAGTGAACTTAATAACGGACCATCTAAGGAAAAAGCTAGGCGGTAGATCCAGAAAAATGTGCTTGAATGTGGAAGGCATTGGATTCAACAAAACAAAGATGCGCCATCAATCAAGCATTGAGTTCCAATCAACATTGAACGCTTATGTAGCTGAGGTAGATGTCCACATTCTACCAAAAATTGTTTCCGATCAGCCAGTTCACATCCTTAACATAGAAGGTTGGGGAATTCCACAAAATATTCGCCTGGCTGACCCAGAATTCAATAAACCAGGCCGAATCGATTGCTTATTAGGAGCAGAAACAATTTTTGAACTACTCACAAATGGACAAATTAGATTGGCAGACAACCTTCCAGTACTACAAAACACCGTCCTTAGTTGGGTTGCAGCTGGCAAAGTTGACACAACAATTTCCAGAAATTCATTTTGTGAAATATGCACCACAAAGGAGTTAGAAGCAGCAGTTTCTCAATTTTGGGAAGTTGAGGAAACACCAGACA
The DNA here is from genome assembly GCA_943735925.1 of Pollenia amentaria. Classification (NCBI taxonomy): domain Eukaryota; kingdom Metazoa; phylum Arthropoda; class Insecta; order Diptera; family Polleniidae; genus Pollenia; species Pollenia amentaria. The sequence continues at coordinate 89,415,094 of OX031010.1, read as the reverse complement.
ATCAAATAACGCTCACAGAAAATGAACTACGCTGTGAATCACACTTTGTACAGTCAACAACCAGAGCTGAAGATGGCAGATTTATTATAAAACTCCCATTAAACAACCATCCAACGATGCTGGCAGAATCTAAGGGTGTAGCATACAAAAGGTTCCATTTGATTGAAAGACGTTTAAAAGGCAATCCCACGCTTAAGGATCAATATGTTTCATTTATGAGAGAGTATGAATCCCTAGGTCACATGACAAAAATTAATTCAGATAAAATTATCCCTCCCTACTACTTTATACCACAACATTGCGTTCTCCGTCCAAAAAGCACGTCGTCTTTGATGCATCAGCACACAATTCATCGGGGCTGTCTCTGAATGACATAATGCATACCGGTCCAACTGTTTAAAGTGAAATCTTTTCAATATTGATGCGTTTTAGAATGCACAAGTATGCGTTTAAAACTGATATTGAAAAAATGTACCGTCAGATATGGGTCAATCAGGAAGATCGAAACCTACAACTAATTTTGTGGCGAGAAAATGAGGAACATCCAATAAGTGTATACCAATTAAACACGGTTACATACGGAACTAGAGCTGCACCATCCCTAGCAACACGCTGTCTAGTAAAACTTGCACATGACTATCAAAGTCAATATCCATATGGAGCAGCATCCCTTCGAAGAGATTTTTATGTTGATGATGGCCTAATAGGAGCCAATTCAATCCCTGAAGCTCTTATAATTCAACAACAATTAATAACCATTTAAGGTGAAGCTGGAATGAAACTAAAGAAATGGTGTTCAAATCAAAGTCCTTACTAAATGAGATCGCAGAAGAAGATCAAGAAGTTAATCTCAACTTCGATTCAAAAGAAATGCAATCCACCAAAACATTAGGGCTATTATGGCTTCCAAAATCGGATGTATTTAGCATAAAGGTTAACATTCAAGATCATAACCATGCAACAAAACGTACTATGAGTTCCGATTTGGCCCATATATATGATCCTCTAGGTCTAATTGGCCCAGTATTAGTAACTGGAAAAATTCAACTTCAAAAAACATGGCAAACAAAACTTGATTGGGACGAGAACCTACCTTCGGAGATAGAAAGAGAATGGGAGTCTTATAAAGAAGATCTAGTGACTTTGGACAACATATGGTTCCCGAGATATATATTCTGCAATCAAGATGCAAATATTAAAATACATGCTTTTGCGGATGCGTCAGAAAGAGCTTACGGTGCTGCAGTGTACATCCGAACAATAAAAAGGGACAAAACAGTAATGGTCAATCTTTTATGCTCGAAATCACGCGTAGCTCCTATAAAAATGCAAACCATACCACGTCTAGAATTATGCGCAGCACTTTTGGCAGCTGAACTAATGGCAAGAGTCAGGGCTGATCTGGGCTTGGAAAATATGAAAGCATTTTGTTGGACTGACTCCCAAATCGTGCTTTCGTGGCTACGGAATCAACCGGGGAGATTACCAGTTTATGTGGCCCATCGCGTTTTAAAAATTCTTCGGGTAACGATTCCAGAACAATGGCAACATGTCCCTTTGAAGCAAAATCCCGCGGATATATTATCGAGAGGCATAACACCCCGTGAATTATCCAATAGTACCATGTGGCTGTACGGGCCATTATTCCTCTATCAACCTAAGGCGTTTTGGCCAAATACCACTAAACAAAATTCAACAATTGATAATAACTACACAGCAACCGTTCTATCAACCCAAAGGCAAGCCGAAGAAGAGGCAGTGGTTTACACCATCCAGTCAAAAAATTCGTTTTTACATGTTCAAAGGGTCATCGGGTATATGCTTCGATTTTTGAGGAACTGTAGGCGACCTAAAAAATCTCGACCAGAACATACGCAGCTTTCGCTCCTGGAGCTCGACGCAGCACTTAAGGTAATTGTGCGTCAAATACAAGCTTCCGATTTCGATGACATCAAAAGGGCACTCATAAGAGACAAGTTTGTGCCCAAAACAAATCCTCACAGCTCATTAACTCCGTTTTTAGATGAAGAAGGAATAATTAGAGTAGGGGGGCGTTTAAGTTGCTCAACACAGCAGTTCGATGCCACTCATCAAATGATGCTACCTAGTAATGATCCGCTTGTTAAACTTATCGTGGAAAAAATACACATGGAAAATTACCACTGTGGCCCTCAGGCATTCTTGCACAAGTCAGACAGCGATTTTGGCCCATTAAGGGAAAAAGCCTTAATAGAGCAGTCGTCCAACGGTGCGTACGATGCACAAAAGCAAAGCCAAACATGTATACTCAAATAATGGGAAACCTTCCAAAACATCAAGTACAACCAGCTCGCCCATTCCTTAATTCGGGAGTAGATTATTGCGGCCCATTCTTTGTACATTTTAAAACCAGAGGAAAGCGACCACAAATGGCATATCTTGCAGTTTTTTGCTGTTTTGCCACTTAAGCAGTGCACTTAGAGCTTGTCACTGAATTGACAACCGAAGCTTTCATTGGAGCTTTGAAAAGGTTAATAGCGAGGCGAGGCCACTGTAAAACCTTGTAATGTGATAACGCAACTAATTTTGTTGGCGCTCGAAATAAACTGAACGAGCTAAATGATGCCATATATTCAAAACCAGCAAAGGAATCAATAATTGAAACATGCAGCATAAAGGGGATTGATTTTCAGCTCATTCCACCAAGATCACCACATTTCGGGGGATTATGGGAGGCAGCAGTGAAATCTGCAAAGCACATGCTAATGAAAAATGTATCAACGGCATCACTCACATATGAAGAGCTCGAAACTGTGACGGTCGAAATTGAAGCGACTTTAAACTCTCGTCCTCTCACTCCAAATTCATCAGATGCCAATGATCTTAATGATATAACTCCGGGTCATTTCTTAATTGGTGAGCCGCTAACATCACGCGTTGACGTACAGTCAATAATTTATAAATGTGGCTTACAAAATAGATGGCAACTTGTGTCACAAGTTAAACATAATTTTTGGGAACGATGGAGTAAAGAATACCTTAACGAGCTACAACAGCGATATAAATGGAAAGGCCCAATCAGTGAAATTCAACCAAACACCATGGTAATAATTAAGGAGGATAATGTTCCAGTGCTACAATGGCCCCTGGGACGCATAATTAAAGTTTACAAAGGTGACGACGGTTTAGTAAGGGTATGTGACGTAATGGCACAAAGGGGAATCTTCAAACGCCCTATCCACAGACTAGCTCCACTATTTCCTGAAACTAGTGAAGACCAAAAAGTTCAACCGAATGAAATAACAAACTCCCCATCATTACCTCTAACAAACAGAAGTAAAGCACTTAGATCATCTACCGCCGAAGAAACTCCAACTAAACGCCCACGCTTAAACTCAACATTACTGTTATCCATCTTGACTTTATTCTTTCTACCGATAGTTCTTGGAAACCAAATTAACATAACAAAATTCAAAAACAAACCGGGTATGTATTTTGAACATATAAGCCTTCTGAAACTCATTTCTGTCAACTGGAAGATGATAGTCTACTTTGATCTCGAACCCAACATCAAATAGACATTTTAAATGATGGGACAAATTTGCTTCAAAATCTATGTGAAAGTACGATAAGCAACACGACATGCAAAATATTTCTAGACTATTTTGAACATATCAGAGACGATTTGCAGGCAGATTTTAATCTCTTCACTGTAAAAAGGAAGAAAAGAGGAGCAATCGACGTAGTTGGAAATATTGCTAACTCACTATTTGGCGTGTTGGACTCAAACTATGAAAATCAAATGTCATCAACAATTAAGAAGCTAGAGAAAAATGACGAGTACTAAGAAAAGCTTTTGAAAAATCAAACTTCACTAGTCGACTCCACTATCAACATTATCAAGAAGGCTCAGCTCGACGTGCAAGCTAAATTTGAAGAAACCAGCAATATGATACACAATGTTAAGGTAGAACAACGAATACTCATGCTCTCCATTCAGCTGCTTATAGTTACTAACAATGTTCAACGAATACACTCCGCAATTATGGATATACTTGGCGATAGCCACCATGACATAATTAACCCTCTCTTGCTCACTCCTCAATAGCTCAATGAAGAAGTCAAGAAAATAAGAAGCCACTTGCCAGCACATCTGCAGTTACCAATTCATCAAAACAACTTATTTGAAGTGTACAAGCTCATCAAAGTCAACGGCATCATTGCTCAAAACCATGTAATATTCAACGTCGATTTACCCCTTACCCATCCACGAGAGTTCCAACTAATGCATGTTACTCTAATTGTTGCAACAATAAATAAAATACTTACAGCCGTTAAGACATCAACTAAATTTATTGCCATCAGCTTACATAAGGACGAATTCTTTCCAATGTCACAACATGAAGTTGACGCTTGCTGGGATTTGAGTGATGCCGAACTTATCTGCCCGAATATACCAGCAACATATCAAGCAACACGTCATCCAATGATCCATAAATTCGAACTTGATCTATTGAATGGCCAACCCGAACCGAGATGTGATTTTGAACAACTTGAAGATACCACCATATGGCAGCATCTATACCATTCAAACCAATATATGTATTCCACAACAGATACTATAAAATTGAATGCAGTATGCGGCAATGACATTCTACACATTACATTGGAAGCCAGCGGTTTAATAACTTTGCGTCCGGAATGTGTCATAAAAAATGATCTTATTACAATACAAGGTCATCAACAAATTGTTACTTCACTACAAACATCGCCTACTAGGTTCACCCCCGCAATTGGTTGGACAAACCAATACGCCAATATGGACTTCAGCACACTCCACTCCAAATCCACAATACACGAACTTGAAGTAATGCAACAAGAGTTAACACAAATTCTTAACTCTTCACTCCCTACTGAAGAAGTCAGTCTTAGTACCCATGGAATAATTATCGGATACGTATCGATTCCATTGGTGTTAGTAATAGTTGTTGTTTTCATCTACAGATACAAAAGCGTTAAAAATAGTTTCAATCCAACCCCAACTTCTCGATCACAAACTACCGAGTGTTAATAAAACTGTTATTCTTCAAGATCACCTAAAACCGCATTCCATTCTGCAACTCAACCAGTCATCATGGGCATGCAACACACCTGAAGATCAATCAACATTAGTTACTCATCGACCTTCGGTCAACGTGGGGGAGCATGTTGACACTTACGTCAACTCATTAGTTGTTAATTTCATATTTTATTTATTTTCAATTTTTTGTTTTTTGTTTCTTTTTTGTGACCTAATTTTCTTGCTTAATAATTATAATTTTATTTTTAACAATTCAAGTTGAATGTACCTTTGCATTTTTTGCTTAATAATTATAATTTTATTTTAAGCATTTTTTGCTTACTAAACATTCTTTTTTTTGTGACCTATTTTATTTTCATTTATTTGAGTTGAATGTACCTTTGCATTTTTTGCTTAACAATTGTAATTTTATTTTTTATCAAGTTCAATGTAGTTATTCATTATTATTGTAAAACAAAAGTATTTAAGCAGAATTAAATGTAAATAAAGTCGTCAGAATACAATTGACAATCACATAAACAATCTTTTCTTTCTTTTTGATCAAAATAAAGAGTCACGGTTCAAGTGCCGGCGGCTCAAATTATTAACGGATCAAAACTTACACGAGTCATGGTTCAAGTACCGGCGGCTCGCAGTTGTGTTAATATCAAGTAGTAACAGGCGTAGATCCGCCCTTTTTTTAATGGAGCTTATTTCTTTTTATACTAACACCATATGTACTAAACATCATCATCCTATGCCAAAAATGCCTAAGATATAACGATTTTAAATTTTTGGTTGTATGGGCGAGTCATCGCCCCTTTGTCCAATCTCAACTTTATATAGCCTAATGTCTCTTCCAGGGTCACAGTTATATTCTGTGAAAATTTCAAGATGATCAGTCATGTGGTTTGGCCTCCTATAAGGCTCAAATATATATATATTGTTATGACATCATCCACATCTAGATTGCCTTTTGCTTAAACAAAAAACCTTAACACTGCATTTTCTTACAGTATAATTATAAGCATAAACTTTTTATGTATCAGACAGCACAATACAAGTGAATATGTTTATTCATTGTGTGTGAGTCTGATTTCAAATACAGTGTCCATAAAACAACTTTAAAGTTAAATTAAACTAAAAACCCTTACACTGCATTTTCCCACAGTAGAATTATAAGTATAAACACAACTCTCTTATTTCAATATTTTTTAGTTATTTATTTATTTATCAGACGACACAATACAAGCGAATATGTTTATTCATTGTGTGTGAGTCTGATTTCAAATACAATGTACATTAAAAAATTTTAAAGTAAAATAAAAATTCTTTACTATTTTAACCGTCAAACTTTATTGTTGATTTAGTTATCAAAACTGGCGCAGTCGGTAGGATAACAAAATAAATTTTTGTTATCCCTGCAAATAAGAACTTGAACGAATATCAAGGATATCAAGTGCTAACTGTGAATAAAAATCTATTAGTGAAAATAATAGTAACAAAACACTTGTTAAGTGAAAATTAACAAAAGTATAAAATTCGTAAAAAAGTGTTATTGAAAATAAAATCTAAAACGAATAATGTCAATCAGCCCAGGAAATGCAGCCCTAGCAGCAGCGGTAGCGGCGGCAAATGCAGCAACAACAGCAGCAGCAAACGCAACAGCAACTGCAGCTAGAGGACGAGGACGAGTGCTTGACATCAACCCACTAACGTATTTAGAAAAAGTACAGGGTTTCAATGGCCGAAAGGAGGATTTATCAGTGTTCTGTACCAACGTTGACGATATTTTACCAACACTCTCGGACTATAACGAGCAAGCTCAAAAAATGTGCATAAACATTGTGAAATCAAAACTAACAGGAAATGCAAGAAGAGCCATGGAGATACATCCACACCTAAACAACGGGACGGACATAAGAAAAATGCTGGAAACTAATTTTGGAGGTTTTCAAACGTCCGATCAGTTATACGAAGACCTGAGGGCAGCACAATATCGAGGTGATACCCTAGATTATTATAACTTTGTTCTACACAAATTGGCAATGCTGAACCAAAAATCCAGGCAAGAAGGAAACCTTCACGATATTGAAAGAAATATCCCAACAGCACTGAACATTTTTGTGACAAGATTACCCGTTCACATGAGAACAGTATTATGCGCTCTAAAACCACAAACAATGGAAGAAGCCATCCACGAATTGTCCCAATCAGGCATTTTAGCAGAGGAAAAAAGAAAAACCAGTAAGAATCAACAGCATCAACAACAAAAAGGACAAAATTGGCAGCCTAAGACCAATCGAAATTGGACACCAAAGATGTACAACCCACCACAACAACAGCAACACCATCATGTGCAGCAACCAAAAGCCGAAATAATGGATACAACCACAGCCCAAACCAGAAGACAAAATCATCATCAAACCCCAATCACGGAATGTAGTTGTAAGTGTACTAATTATATTAAGCAAAATAAAGACCAATCCGTAGAAACTTACGAATCAGGAAATTTTCATGTACCGGCCTCTCTGGAGGACAATCCAAACAACTCGGACTTCCCTATATTATACTCAGAGGACGGACAAGAAATCTTAAACTTTTAATTGACACAGAATCTACTGAAAATTTTCTCAATTTGAACCAATGTCCACCTAAATTCATTATGAAACTGAAAAACCCTATCCAAATTTAAACCGCAGCTGGAAATATTACATTTACACATGACGGAGTTATTCCACAAAAAGATTTAAGTATACCTTTGAACTCAGAAACAACCTTTAGACTTTTTAAATTTCATAAATTTTTTGACGGCCTCTTGGGCCACAGCACTTTAAGGGAAAACAAAGCAATTATCAACTATGAAAATGACATTAATCCTTAACGGAAGACAATTTAGAATTTATTATGAGGGAGAACCGGAAACTCACGACACACTGACGGAAGAGCTAAAAAATTTACCAGAACTTTATAATGCTGAGACTTTGGGAACGGAGTGCTTCTTAAGGACGGAACATTTAAATTCAGAGGAGAAAAGGTCAAGGTCATCAACAAATTGTTACTTCACTACAAACATCGCCTACTAGGTTCACCCCCGCAATTGGTTGGACAAACCAATACGCCAATATGGACTTCAGCACACTCCACTCCAAATCCACAATACACGAACTTGAAGTAATGCAACAAGAGTTAACACAAATTCTTAACTCTTCACTCCCTACTGAAGAAGTCAGTCTTAGTACCCATGGAATAATTATCGGATACGTATCGATTCCATTGGTGTTAGTAATAGTTGTTGTTTTCATCTACAGATACAAAAGCGTTAAAAATAGTTTCAATCCAACCCCAACTTCTCGATCACAAACTACCGAGTGTTAATAAAACTGTTATTCTTCAAGATCACCTAAAACCGCCTTCCATTCTGCAACTCAACCAGTCATCATGGGCATGCAACACACCTGAAGATCAATCAACATTAGTTACTCATCGACCTTCGGTCAACGTGGGGGAGCATGTTGACACTTACGTCAACTCATTAGTTGTTAATTTCATATTTTATTTATTTTCAATTTTTTGTTTTTTGTTTCTTTTTTGTGACCTAATTTTCTTGCTTAATAATTATAATTTTATTTTTAACAATTCAAGTTGAATGTACCTTTGCATTTTTTGCTTAATAATTATAATTTTATTTTAAGCATTTTTTGCTTACTAAACATTCTTTTTTTTGTGACCTATTTTATTTTCATTTATTTAAGTTGAATGTACCTTTGCATTTTTTGCTTAACAATTGTAATTTTATTTTTTATCAAGTTCAATGTAGTTATTCATTATTATTGTAAAACAAAAGTATTTAAGCAGAATTAAATGTAAATAAAGTCGTCAGAATACAATTGACAATCACATAAACAATCTTTTCTTTCTTTTTGATCAAAATAAAGAGTCACGGTTCAAGTGCCGGCGGCTCAAATTATTAACGGATCAAAACTTACACGAGTCATGGTTCAAGTACCGGCGGCTCACAGTTGTGTTAATATCAAGTAGTAACAGGCGTAGATCCGCCCTTTTTTTAATGGAGCTTATTTCTTTTCATACTAACACCATATGTACTAAACATCATCATCCTATGCCAAAAATGCCTAAGATATAACGATTTTAAATTTTTGGTTGTATGGGCGAGTCATCGCCCCTTTGTCCAATCTCAACTTTATATAGCCTAATGTCTCTTCCAGGGTCACAGTTATATTCTGTGAAAATTTCAAGATGATCAGTCATGTGGTTTGGCCTCCTATAAGGCTCAAATATATATATATTGTTATGACATCATCCACATCTAGATTGCCTTTTGCTTAAACAAAAAACCTTAACACTGCATTTTCTTACAGTATAATTATAAGCATAAACTTTTTATGTATCAGACAGCACAATACAAGTGAATATGTTTATTCATTGTGTGTGAGTCTGATTTCAAATACAGTGTCCATAAAACAACTTTAAAGTTAAATTAAACTAAAAACCCTTACACTGCATTTTCCCACAGTAGAATTATAAGTATAAACACAACTCTCTTATTTCAATATTTTTTAGTTATTTATTTATTTATCAGACGACACAATACAAGCGAATATGTTTATTCATTGTGTGTGAGTCTGATTTCAAATACAATGTACATTAAAAAATTTTAAAGTAAAATAAAAATTCATTACTATTTTAACCGTCAAACTTTATTGTTGATTTAGTTATCAAAACTGGCGCAGTCGGTAGGATAACAAAATAAATTTTTGTTATCCCTGCAAATAAGAACTTGAACGAATATCAAGGATATCAAGTGCTAACTGTGAATAAAAATCTATTAGTGAAAATAATAGTAACAAAACACTTGTTAAGTGAAAATTAACAAAAGTATAAAATTCGTAAAAAAGTGTTATTGAAAATAAAATCTAAAACGAATAATGTCAATCAGCCCAGGAAATGCAGCCCTAGCAGCAGCGGTAGCGGCGGCAAATGCAGCAACAACAGCAGCAGCAAACGCAACAGCAACTGCAGCTAGAGGACGAGGACGAGTGCTTGACATCAACCCACTAACGTATTTAGAAAAAGTACAGGGTTTCAATAGCCGAAAGGAGGATTTATCAGTGTTCTGTACCAACGTTGACGATATTTTACCAACACTCTCGGACTATAACGAGCAAGCTCAAAAAATGTGCATAAACATTGTGAAATCAAAACTAACAGGAAATGCAAGAAGAGCCATTGAGATACATCCACACCTAAACAACTGGACGGACATAAGAAAAATGCTGGAAACTAATTTTGGATGTTTTCAAACGTCCGATCAGTTATACGAAGACCTGAGGGCAGCACAATATCGAGGTGATACCCTAGATTATTATAACTTTGTTCTACACAAATGGGCAATGCTGAACCAAAAATCCAGGCAAGAAGGAAACCTTCACGATATTGAAAGAAATATCCCAACAGCACTGAACATTTTTGTGACAAGATTACCCGTTCACATGAGAACAGTATTATGCGCTCTAAAACCACAAACAATGGAAGAAGCCATCCACGAATTGTCCCAATCAGGCATTTTAGCAGAGGAAAAAAGAAAAACCAGTAAGAATCAACAGCATCAACAACAAAAAGGACAAAATTGGCAGCCTAAGACCAATCGAAATTGGACACCAAAGATGTACAACCCACCACAACAACAGCAACACCATCATGTGCAGCAACCAAAAGCCGAAATAATGGATACAACCACAGCCCAAACCAGAAGACAAAATCATCATCAAACCCCAATCACGGAATGTAATTGTAAGTGTACTAATTATATTAAGCAAAATAAAGACCAATCCGTAGAAACTTACGAATCAGGAAATTTTCATGTACCGGCCTCTCTGGAGGACAATCCAAACAACTCGGACTTCCCCATATTATACTCAGAGGACGGACAAGAAATCTTAAACTTTTAATTGACACAGAATCTACTGAAAATTTTCTCAATTTGAACCAATGTCCACCTAAATTCATTATGAAACTGAAAAACCCTATCCAAATTAAAACCGCAGCTGGAAATATTACATTTACACATGACGGAGTTATTCCACAAAAAGATTTAAGTATACCTTTGAACTCAGAAACAACCTTTAGACTTTTTAAATTTCATAAATTTTTTGACGGCCTCTTGGGCCACAGCACTTTAAGGGAAAACAAAGCAATTATCAACTATGAAAATGACATATTAATCCTTAACGGAAGACAATTTAGAATTTATTATGAGGGAGAACCGGAAACTCACGACACACTGACGGACGAGCTAAAAAATTTACCAGAACTTTATAATGCTGAGACTTTGGGAACGGAGTGCTTCTTAAGGACGGAACATTTAAATTCAGAGGAGAAAGAATCAATACAAATTTTAATTCAAAACAATAGTGACATTTTTTATAAAAAAGGAGACGATTTGACTTTCACTAACGAAGTTAAACACAGAATAGACACCGGACTGTCAGGACCAATTTACACGAGAACATAAAAAGAGAGAACAGATACCCCGCAATACATATCCCCAAAGTAGAAAAACAAATTACAGAAATGTTAGGCCAAGGCATAATCAAGCCTAGTAGTTCACCATATAACGCACCTATCTGGGTCGTGCTCAAGAAAGAGGACAAACAGGGCAATAAAGAATGGAGAATAGTCGTGGACTACAGAAAATTGAACATGGCGACCAAAGAAGATAAATACCCTATCCCTCGTATTGACGACGTCTTGGATAAGTTGGGACGGGCGAATTATTTTTCCACCTTGGATCTTACCAAGGGCTTCTATCAGATAGAAGTATAACCTAAATGGACATTACGAATTTATTCGTATGCCATTTGGGTTAAAAAATGCACCCTCGACATTTCAGAGAATGATGGACAATGTGCTTAGGGAACATGTTAACAAAATCTGTGTAATATACATGGAAGCCATCCACGAATTGTCCCAATCAGGCATTTTAGCAGAGGAAAAAAGAAAAACCAGTAAGAATCAACAGCATCAACAACAAAAAGGACAAAATTGGCAGCCTAAGACCAATCGAAATTGGACACCAAAGATGTACAACCCACCACAACAACAGCAACACCATCATGTGCAGCAACCAAAAGCCGAAATAATGGATACAACCACAGCCCAAACCAGAAGACAAAATCATCATCAAACCCCAATCACGGAATGTAATTGTAAGTGTACTAATTATATTAAGCAAAATAAAGACCAATCCGTAGAAACTTACGAATCAGGAAATTTTCATGTACCGGCCTCTCTGGAGGACAATCCAAACAACTCGGACTTCCCCATATTATACTCAGAGGACGGACAAGAAATCTTAAACTTTTAATTGACACAGAATCTACTGAAAATTTTCTCAATTTGAACCAATGTCCACCTAAATTCATTATGAAACTGAAAAACCCTATCCAAATTAAAACCGCAGCTGGAAATATTACATTTACACATGACGGAGTTATTCCACAAAAAGATTTAAGTATACCTTTGAACTCAGAAACAACCTTTAGACTTTTTAAATTTCATAAATTTTTTGACGGCCTCTTGGGCCACAGCACTTTAAGGGAAAACAAAGCAATTATCAACTATGAAAATGACATATTAATCCTTAACGGAAGACAATTTAGAATTTATTATGAGGGAGAACCGGAAACTCACGACACACTGACGGACGAGCTAAAAAATTTACCAGAACTTTATAATGCTGAGACTTTGGGAACGGAGTGCTTCTTAAGGACGGAACATTTAAATTCAGAGGAGAAAGAATCAATACAAATTTTAATTCAAAACAATAGTGACATTTTTTATAAAAAAGGAGACGATTTGACTTTCACTAACGAAGTTAAACACAGAATAGACACCGGACTGTCAGGACCAATTTACACGAGAACATAAAAAGAGAGAACAGATACCCCGCAATACATATCCCCAAAGTAGAAAAACAAATTACAGAAATGTTAGGCCAAGGCATAATCAAGCCTAGTAGTTCACCATATAACGCACCTATCTGGGTCGTGCTCAAGAAAGAGGACAAACAGGGCAATAAAGAATGGAGAATAGTCGTGGACTACAGAAAATTGAACATGGCGACCAAAGAAGATAAATACCCTATCCCTCGTATTGACGACGTCTTGGATAAGTTGGGACGGGCGAATTATTTTTCCACCTTGGATCTTACCAAGGGCTTCTATCAGATAGAAGTATAACCTAAATGGACATTACGAATTTATTCGTATGCCATTTGGGTTAAAAAATGCACCCTCGACATTTCAGAGAATGATGGACAATGTGCTTAGGGAACATGTTAACAAAATCTGTGTAATATACATGGATGACATTCTCGTTTTCTCGACATCCTTGCAAGAGCATCTCGGAAATTTGGAAAAAATATTCCGAACTCTGAGAGACTGAACAAGAGTGACTTCTTGAAAAAAGAAACGGAATTCTTGGGACACGTTGTCACCAAGGAGGGTATAAGCCCTAATCCAACCAAAATAGAAGCTATAAAACGTCAAACCATTCCGAAAACTATTAAGGAAATACAAAGTTTCCTCGGACTTAGTGGTTATTATCGAAAATTTATACCTGGTTATGCGAAAATAGCCAAACCCTTAACAGTCCGCCTTAAAAAGGATTCAATTATCAATGTAAATGATAAGGACTATAAAGAAGCTTTCTTAAAATTGAAAAGTATATTAATGTCGGACATGGTTTTAAAATATCCCGACTTTAACGAACAATTCATATTAACAACCGATGCAAGTAATTATGCATTGGGTGCTGTTCTATCTCAGAAGAACGGACCTATAGTATTTGCATCGAGAACCTTGAATAAACATGAATGTCATTATTCGACCACCGAGAACTGTTGGGCTTTGTATGGGCAGTTAAACAGTTTAGACATTATTTGTACGGACGGAAATTTTATAATTTGTTCTCCTTGCCTTGCAAAGAGAACAAAGTGGCCGATGCATTGTCAAGAATTAGGGAAACAAACGTATTCGAAGGAAAGAATACTGGATTTTATTGCAGTATTTGTGGGAAATTTTATAACCATAAACAAAGTCTAACTTTGCATATGAAAACGCATACTGACAAAAACCTGCAATGTAAAATTTGTAATAAAACGTTGTCAAGACCACGATGTCTCAAAGACCACCTTAGGAAAATACATAATTATGTAGAGAAAAAACAAACTTTTGAAAATATTGAAATACGCAGCGAATCACCTGTACCTACCGTACATTCAGCTGATGAAGACAGCAGTGATCACTTTTCAATATCTCAAAGACCTTTACACTCATTCAACTAACACAACAATGATGATAGAACTGAGAAAACTTTAATCTTTGGGAAACCTAGAATAACATATTCCTATGCAAATTATACGGAACAGATGATAGCGCAAATATTATCTGATTCTAGTGATCAACAAGACGTTGGACTGTGTTGCGAAGATACCGACGATTTAATTAAAATTCAAAATGAATATAAAAAGCTAAAGGAAAATCCCAATAATCTGCTTAACCTAAAAATAGCGTTAACAAACCAATTAAGAGAAACCATAGAATATGAAAACATTTTCGAACTTATAGCAAAGCACCATAGATTTGAAAATAATCACCCAGGAATAGAGAAAACTTACATGGAACTTAAAAATAGAATTTATTATCCTAACTTGAAAAAGGAAATTACTAAATTTATCAATAACTGCTTAATATGTAATTTTAAGTCGGAAAGGAATCCAATTAAATTACCTTTTGAGAAAACCGAAACACCTAAAAATCCACACGAACACTATCATACGGATATATGGTATTTGGACAGATCTACTACTTATGTTACAATGATAGACAAACTCTCCAAATACGCAATGATTGAAGAAGTTCAAGACAGAACACCATTGCAACTTATCAAAAGTTACACAAAATTATTTATGTACATGAAAACTCCTAAAATTCTCACCTTAGATAATAAAACATCCTTCAAATCAGCTCTCTTTACTGACTTTTTGGACAAAAAGGGAATAAATTATCACTTTGTTACACCCAACCGACATACAGGGAACTCCGATATAGAACGCTTTCATGCAACCCTGAACGAAAATATACGCATATTTAAGAAGCGCGAGGAAAATTTGGACATAGCTTACAATGTTGATGTTATGATCAAATGTTATGAATTGAATCAATCTCGAGGACTCAGTTCAAACACATGAATTTGAACTGTACCAATCTTTTTCTTGTGATAATCTTTAAGCACTTGTTACTTAAAGACAGCCGTCAATAATAAAACACAATTGTTATTATGATTATCAAAAAACGACTTAACTTACTTTATTTTTTACTTTCTTTTATATACAAATAATTAATGGTAAAAATGCTTAGATTAATAAAACAAACAAAAAAATAAAATTGCTTAACTTAACATAAAATCAATGACCTAATTCATAAATAGTGTAACTGAACTTTATTAGTAAACAAATATTATGTGCAATGGTTAATGAACTTAAAATGCTAAATATTGGGTAATAAATTGGTATGAATGTGTGTTCTTAACAGTAAGCAGAAAATAAACAAATGAGTAAATGTATGTTCTTAACATTAAGTAAGTAAACAAATGGATAAGTGTATGGATGTATGTTCTTAACAGTTGACTTACCTTATCAAGCTCTAGAAGCATATAATAATAGCATACATATGACAACAGGGGAAAAACCAATAAATCTACACTTTAGGAATAATATTAAGACAAAAGAGATTTTTGACAGAATGGAAGAAAGAAAAACTAAGACTTTAGAATACCGCAATAAGGATAGAAAAGACGAACATATAAACGAAGCAGTAATGAAAACCAACCAACCGGACAAATTGACATCGAAAATGAAACAAGTGACTGTAGAGAAACTTAACGACAAAAAATATAAAAAAAAGAAACAAATAATATACAAAAATCAGTTCATCAAAAAGAAAAAACTTTCTAGGTCTCTGGAAGTGCTTGTTGACAATCCTAACAGTGATAACGCCAGTGATGTCACAGAAATTGATGATAACTGATTTGAACAAAGGAAATGGCTACACAATATTGCAATTGGGAGACATATCGTTAATACGAAATTATTCGAAAATATTGTATATATTCAAAATTGAAGAGTATTTAACTTACATCAACAAATTAGAATCCGAAATAATGACATTGAACGACGCATATCTACAACATCAGATTGAACACTCTAAATTACAGTTACTTAGTATAATACCTAGGCACCGTGTTAAACGTGGACTTATAAACCTTGTTGGAACAGGGTTAAAATACTTGTACGGAACTATGGACGACGATGACAGGAAGGAAATTGAAGAAAAACTAAAAATTAATACTATCAATAATCATAACATAATTGAACAATCAAATAAACAAATCAAAATCAACACTCACTTTGACGAGCAATTAAAAACATTAACTGATCTACAAAACCAACAGACTAAGTTACTTACACAAAATATGGACTTAATCAATCAAACCAGAACTGACTCGCGTAAAACTTACCTCAGATACGAAATTGAACATTTGGGAAAATTAGTTGAACAAGCTCGAGAATTGCTACTAGCCTAAAAATTACGAACATTAAATAGAGATATTTTAGCAGATCAGGAAATTATAGATGACATAACATTGTACAAGTTGGAGAACATTGAACTTGACGTTGCAACTAAAGAATCAGACATTATCTTCATAATTAAAGTCCCTAATTTAACTACCGAAACTTATAAAGAGATTTTCATACAACCAATCCCTAATAAAAATGGACAAGAAATAATGATCAACGCAAACAACTATTTGACAGACGGAAAAACATGTACGAAAATACTAACAAATTATCTAAATTAAGAAAAATAAATGATAAATGTATTCAAAACATATTTAGAAAAGAGAAAATGATATGTAATTACCATCCTAACAATAGTATTATTGAAATTGGAACAAATGTAATAGTAACCACTAATGTGGACATTGAAATTAAGCAAACATGTAACCAATTCCCGTTCACATTAAAGGGAAATTATCTGATTTATATTGAAAATTGTAAAATACTACTTGACGAATGGTACAGTAAGCAATTATATCAAAACACTGTAATCATACCAAATCCCTTCCGGACTATTGAAATATCTAACGACACTAACCTTTCCTTAAGACAATTAGAATATAAGCATATTAATAACACAAATATTAAAACCGACCTTAAGATTAACCAAAAGATTCACAATTACACAACCTATGCCATTTTGACAATTATAATCATTACCGTATGTATCTGCCTATATATTAAAAATAAGAAAACTGTTGAGCAAACGGCCATCTCAGTAAACTTACCCTCACTTCCCTTGGAACCCGGGATAAGCTCTTTGTCTGGGGGTGTTATGACATCATCCACATCTAGATTGCCTTTTGCTTAAACGAAAAACCTTAACACTGCATTTTCTTACAGTATAATTATAAGCATAAACTTTTTATGTATCAGACAGCACAATAGAAGTGAATATGTTTATTCATTGTGTGTGAGTCTGATTTCAAATACAATGTACATTAAACAATTTTAAAGTAAAATAAAAATTCATTACTATTTTAACCGTCAAACTTTATTGTTGATTTAGTTATCAAAACTATATATATATACGAACATACATTCACTTTTATATATATAGATGTAAACTTTTTTTTTATTATTCCTAGACTAAATCCCGCGAAGCTTTTCGCTTGTCTGCAGGAGACCAGAGTCTCTGGCGGGAATCGAACCCGCAACCCCGGTATTGATAGACTAGCTCACTACCAGCTAGCCTACCTAGGAAAAACCAAAAGTGTACATAAAAATTTATTAAAGAAATATAGATTATAAAAGAAAAAATACTTCCTATTATAACACAGAATAAACTAAAACACTAGAACAATTACAAAAAAAAAAAAAAAAACAATATTTTTAAATCTTTATAAAACATAAGAGTATTGTACCACGCAGACAGCACATTAAATACATATTGAATTAAAATTTTAAAATTCCTAAACAAGATTGTAAAATTTTAACTGAAAGATTGGGGGTGTAGTGTATCCAAATAGTGTAATTTTTAATCAAAATAATAGTAAACAAAATGCATTCTTGCAGACTGTAAATAAATGTATGAGTAAGATAGGTCAGTAACAAAATAAAATTACAGTACGTTGTTGCGATCACAAATTCTTTTTGGCAATCTGAACCTTTTAAATAAACAACGGTCAATGATCGTTGAATACAAATGTTCAATGTCCAATTCTACATTTTTATGCTGAACTAACAAATTTGTCACTGCAAATGAATTCGTCACTACACAGTGCACCACTCAAACCAATAAACATTAATATTGGGATTTATTCTTGTGTATAGTTGACCTGTTGTTTATGTTGTTTTATTATTTTGGCTTGAGGTCCTATATAAATAATAAATAAAATTCAAAAAACTTTTTATTTTATTTTTATTTATTTTTATATTTTTCCAATATTTCGGTCGAATTCTCTGACCATCATCATGGGGAATCTTTTTTAAAAATACAAAAAACAAAAATACCATTAAAAACACAAAATATTTTACACAAAACTTCTCAGTAATAATACAAAAAATTTAAATAAGTGTAAAAGTGCTGGCTTCTCAAAACATAATGTGACCTTCTGTATATTTAAAATTAACGGTCACATTATCAAAATACATCTATTTAACGTAACGCGATACGTAATTAAACCATGCGATGGAGTTTAACCACAACTGGAATGTCAAAATAATTTTGTATTGATCGTAATAGCATGTAAGTTGGTATTGGTAGAATTACTTTATACTTCCAATTAAGCAACTAACGCAGCATTAATTTAATTAATTTAATTAATTACAGTACGTTGTTGCGATCACAAATTCTTTTTGGCAATCTGAACCTTTTAAATAAACAACGGTCAATGATCGTTGAATACAAATGTTCAATGTCCAATTCTACATTTTTATGCTGAACTAACAAATTTGTCACTGCAAATGAATTCGTCACTACACAGTGCACCACTCAAACCAATAAACATTAATATTGGGATTTATTCTTGTGTATAGTTGACCTGTTGTTTATGTTGTTTTATTATTTTGGCTTGAGGTCCTATATAAATAATAAATAAAATTCAAAAAACTTTTTATTTTATTTTTATTTATTTTTATATTTTTCCAATATTTCGGTCGAATTCTCTGACCATCATCATGGGGAATCTTTTTTAAAAATACAAAAAACAAAAATACCATTAAAAACACAAAATATTTTACACAAAACTTCTCAGTAATAATACAAAAAATTTAAATAAGTGTAAAAGTGCTGGCTTCTCAAAACATAATGTGACCTTCTGTATATTTAAAATTAACGGTCACATTATCAAAATACATCTATTTAACGTAACGCGATACGTAATTAAACCATGCGATAGAGTTTAACCACAACTGGAATGTCAAAATAATTTTGTATTGATCGTAATAGCATGTAAGTTGGTATTGGTAGAATTACTTTATACTTCCAATTAAGCAACTAACGCAGCATTAATATCTGGGTATAAAAACGGAATTTTCGAAGGCGCGGTCTTTTCATTTTAACCTCAATACCCGTAAAGTAATATTGAAATAAAGATCAAGTTTTGGATTACATAACTATTAGAATTGCTAAAAATTTACAAATTACATAAGTATTAGAATTGCTTAAAATGTTCTTTTAAAACCTAAAATTCTATCGGTTTGTTAAAATAAATATAATTTGCCTAACAATTTTAAGTGTTTGCAATTTTTCAATAAAATAAATATTGGTGCCAATCCAGAAAAGGGTAATATAAAATATTGTAAAATATTCTAATTGTTAACAAATGTAATTTGAACAGATGTGGCACCAAGTCCGTATAAAAAAAAATCAATAACTTTATGCAATCAGTGCCAACACCGTAAAAATTTGAGGAATCTTGAGGGAAAGTATTTTCCCAAGTAAACGGCATTGTTAAGAAACCACTACAAGACTGGTAAAATTCGGGATACCTCTCCAACAAATTTTGCTTGGCAATCATTATTACTTGCGAGTTTTTATTCATCTCGGTAGACATCTGAGTTTAACAACAAGAATCCGAGGAAAACTCCCAGCCCAACACATTATCTTAACAAGGAACGTCTAAAGTGGAGAAGTGTTTAAGATTCAATTATATGTTTATCTAGCACCAGAATCTTTAAATTATAGCTGTTAAATTGTCATCCTGATAATTGCCTACTACAACCTGAATTTGCAAATTAAGTATTTACTTTCAGACCACATTGTTATAATAATTTTATATCATGCGATAATATTTTTTTTTCCTCCTTAACATATATGTAGTAATATTTTTGTCACACGTGTGTATGTTCTTATATTGCACATAATAAGTACAAATAACGAAATAAGAACATAGGCAACTTTCAGAATATAAAGATAGAGAGATCAATCATAATCACACATCATTGTATTAATCAGCAGTTGTCTCCCTCCAGCTTATAGGCTTTACATTGCTGAATGATCATTCAACGGTGGAACTTTCGAGAAAAGAGTAAGTCAAAGAGAAAATATAAAAAAAAAAAAATTTTTTAATAATCATTTTTTTTTTGTAATCTTTAAATCACTATACCAACTGCACCGGCATTGGCATAAAAAAAAATAACTTGAGTTTGCGAATTTTGAATTAGAAATATGTATTATTTTTAAGAGACAAATATATCTATTGGTAGTGTAGTGAATATTATAGAAGAAAATCATTATTAAAGGTAAAATTTTTAAAGAAGTTATTGCAAATGATGTGGAGAAAAAAAATGTGATAATTAAAGCAAAAGAATTAAAGTAAGAAGATGTGTGACAAATAATCGAGAAGAAGTTTGACAAAAACAAAATTGGATTAAAGTGCATTCAAATGTGGTTTTATAGGAAAAAAAAATTAACAAAAGGTATTTAAAATCTCCGTGATTATGTTTATTAAATATGTTTTTTATTTAAAATGTATAGATTATTAAAACAAGTGGCTAACTAAACAATCCCATAAAACCTATTTAAAAATTTTCATTGCAAGCTCAGGCAAAATTTATGTTGTTTCCTCACCTATTTATTTCGTTCATTCGCTACTTTTGTCAATGATCATCAACAAAGTTGATTGACCTAATTTTGAAATTTATATGCTTGTTATTTACAGTATTCGCATACAGGGTGACAAGATTAATTACTTATTAGAACTTTTTTTATGAAATTTCAATTTACATTTATAAAAATGAATTTTAAATTAATAATTTTTTTTCTAAATGCATGTGCTAATTTTTTTTGAATTTGAAATAAACATTTAAAAATATTTTATACAGTTTTTTTAAATGCATAAATAATTGATCATGGATTACTAGAACTTTCGATGTGATTTCTTTTGAAAGGATCAAGTAAGGTAAAGGCAATTTAGTATGGGATTACCTGAAATAAAAATCAACAGGAATCTAACAAGTCGGGTAGTCAATGGTTGGGTTGGGCAAACTTTTGTTACAAAACATATAGGAACAACATAATGGAATATCTCATTGTAATACAACCGTTTTACCCTTTTTGCATTTTTTTCCACCATCACGTTTAGCTACTGAACCACAATTTTTTTTCACATTTAAAATTTTCTTATCTGCATGCAACTAAAATATTTATCTCTATGTAGTTTTTTTATTATCCATGTTAAGTTCACGAACCCGCCCGATAGCCGACGAGCCAGAGCCGGAGTCTTCTGCATGCTAGAACTTAACAGAAGCACAATAAGGTTTACCTTACGAGTTATACGCTACATAAATAATTATTTTTGGCGCCCAACGTGGGGCCCGACGTTATCTAACACCTTCTTATTTAACACCTTTCGTTATGTATTAGATATCGTATGGGTCTTTCATTCATTTTATCTGGTGTTTTTCCCACCCATCAAAAATCTCTCAAAATCTGCCGACTTTTATTTTGCAATTTTACTTACTTCTTCTGGAACTACATTTTTTGAACTTTATTAAATAGACAAAAACTTTCTGATATTATTGCTTTTAATACTTTTGAAATATTAGTTTTGTCTTGGAAATTCAAGAACTATTGCATATAGTGATAGAGAGAATCCCGACAAATCATTACGAAACTCTTAATTATTTCTTCTTATTTGTATTTTGGAGTTGGAAATTAGGAATTGAAGTAACGAGTCGATTCTTAACAATCCAGATTAACTTTTATTCCCTTCGTGTTCACAGATGGAATCCTAAAAGTGATATTTATATTCACTCAGAGCCACGATAACTTTTCTTATTCCTATCAAACCCATTAATATTATCAGTTTTTGAGAGAGATCATTTTTTTAAAGTATTACAAGGGATATTCTTTGCACTTTCGCGCCTTTACCAAACTAAATCTTTTTCATAAGAAAATCACAGCTATAATATATTAAACTTTTACAAATTAAATATATCTTTACATAATTGCAAGGTAAGATTTGGAATTAGTCCATTACTTTGTTGATTCGTATTTGTTATTATTTTTTTTCTTGTTAAAATGTTTTCCAATTTAATTTTTATCCATAATGTCTGTTAGAAGAAGTAATGAAAATGTATCAATAATTCCACCAGCGGTGCCTTCTGACATTCAAGCCCCCCCACCTCCAGCTGTCTTAACTGTTTGTGAGATCTGCAAAAATTGTATTACCGTTAAAGCCCATGCTTTAAAATCTAATTGCCAGCACTATTTTCATAAATCTTGTTATAGTAAATACACCCAAACCAAAATTTATTGTCCAACATGTAACTCCCATCTTTCACTGCCTAAAGCAACAAATTCAAAAACTCCCCCAAAATCAAACTTAACAGTTACTACTAGAAATCAGGCAAAACAGCAGCAATTAGATGACAATAGATTTGCAGGAGAATCGCAACCTGGACCTTGCACACCAAACACGCTGAGTAGGCATTCCTCTCCCGAAAGTGCAGAAAATCAGCGTCATTATATACGGAATTTAGTTACAGCGGCCGTTGGAGCTCAACAAGCTGAAATGCTTTCATCACTAAGCGAACAATTAACTCAGTTAATTCAAAGTAATATCGAAGCAGGGTTCCATAGACTATCAATAAACAATAATACTGCTTCTATTCCCCTCACCGGGCAAAACAATATACAAAATGACGCAAGTAATTTTACTCAGAATAATCATGGGCAGGGAATGGAAAGCCAAACTTTAAATCAGCTTTTAGGTCTTCCACAAAATAATGATCAGGGTAATTTTATAAATATTAACGCGAATCCTTCTGCTAATTTGTTTAGGGCAAACTTAGGATTTTCGGGAGTTTTTTCTGTGAGACCTGATAAAATTAGCCAAATCATTAGTAATTGGAGACTAAAATTTAGTGGTAATTGCTCCAGTCTGTCCGTAGATTCATTTCTTTATAGAGTTGAAGCTCTCACCAATCAAACCTTAGGTGGCAATTTCGATTTGTTGTGTAAGAATGCTACTGCACTCTTTGATGGCAAAGCCAGTGATTGGTACTGGAGGTACCATAAAACGGTTAGGGAAATTAAATGGCCTGATCTCTGTATGTCACTTCGTAGACAGTTCAGGGATACACGAACGGACATGGACTACAGAGAACTAATACGAGATAGGAAACAAAAGCAAGGAGAAAGCTTCGACACTTTCTATGACTCAATACTGGAACTCGTTGACCACCTGGATCAGCCAATGGCAGAGTCTGTAATGATTGAAATACTTAGGAGAAACATTCTACCGGAAATTCAGCACGAAATATTGAACTTGCAAGTATTTTCTGTAGATCACTTGCGTGACATTTGCAGGAAACGTGAATATTTCCTACAGGATATTCGGAAAAGTAATATAGCCCATAGGCCGATGGTATTTTCAAAGAAGATAGCTGAGCTTTATGAAGAACGTGAAACCATTTCGAACACTGTGTTCGGTTCAAATAGCGATATTTCCGAGCTATCCCTTATATGTTGGAACTGTTCAAAAAAAGGGCACAGGTACCAATATTGTATTGCTGAGAGACATGTCTTTTGCTTTGGATGTGGTACCCCAAATAACTATAAGCCAACTTGTTCCCAATGCAATCCAGAAAAAACTTTCAGTTGGGTGCACATCAAGGTGCACGCAAACCTCTTCAAATGAAGAAAACGGATCGCTCAACGAGCACCGATTAAAAACCTCAAATAAAACAGCGACTTTAACACCCCAAATTTGTATTTCAAAGTTCGAAAACAATACGGGTGACCTAAGACCAATTATACCGTTGCACTAGCGATTGAAAATCTATAACCAGGTTCGCAATAGAATTTTTAATGGGAAATGTGAGAAGAAACAAACGCGGTCTTCAAGAGGAATAAGTGAATATTGGTCGAATATAAGAAAGAAGAACAGAAATGTATTGAGTAGTATTTTTGAAAAAGAAAATGACTTACGTCCGTATGCCGACGTTACAATTTTTGGGGAAAGTGTGAGCGGACTTCTTGATACAGGTGCATCGATAAGTTGCATAGGAGGAAGTTTTGCTGCTAAATTTCTAGAGTCTAATCATCCGTATAAAAAACTTAATTTAAAAGTACACACTGCCGACGGTAAACCACAAAATATAGTCGGTTTTGTAAAAACAAATATAGTTTTCAGATCTCTAGAAAAACCCATTGATATTTATATAATCCCAAGTTTATCCCAAAATCTTTATTTAGGAGTTGATTTTTGGAGGTCGTACGATCTTTTGCCATTTAACTCTTTAAGTTTTCCATCAACTCCATCAATTGCAGCTTTAGTAGAATCATGTAATTTAGATAGTCACCAAAGGCAAAAATTGCACAAAGTTATCGAGTTGTTTCCTTCTTTTTCGAAAGAAGGGCTGGGGAAGACCACTTTTGTTAACCATGTTATCGATGTGAGTGAAGCAAAGCCAATCAAACAAAGACATTATCCGGTTTCGCCTGCAATCGAAAAGCTAATGTACGAGGAGGTTGACAGCATGCAGAAATTAGGCATTATTGAGGAGTCAAATAGCGCATGGAGTTCCCCCTGCGTCCTAGTAAGAAAACCTGGCAAGAACAGATTATGTTTAGACTGTAGAAAAGTAAACGAGGTCACAGTTAAGGATGCGTATCCCCTTCCCATCATTGACGGTATATTAAGCAAGTTACCAAAGGCCAGATTTATCACCAGATTGGATCTTAAAGATGCCTTCTGGCAAATACCTTTAGATACAAAATCAAGAGACAAAACAGCATTCACAGTACCAGGACGGCCTTTATATCAATATAAAGTAATGCCGTTCGGTCTGTGCAATGCACCTCAAACTATGTTTCGGTTGATGGATAAAGTAATTCCGGCCCATTTAGGCAACGAAGTTTTTATATATCTTGACGATTTGTTGGTAATCTCTGATAGTTTTGATAAGCATCTTGAGATTTTGAGACAAGTTTCTAGGCACTTTAGAGATGCGGGACTTACGATTAATGTTGAAAAGATTAATTTCTGTATGGAAGAAGTAAGATAATTGGGTCACATAATTGGAAAAGGTGTTATTCGTACAGATCCGGACAAGGTTGCTGCAATTCTTGAATATCCGATCCCTGGATCTGTAAAAGAGATTAGGCGGTTTCTCGGAATGAAGGGGTGGTACCGGAAGTTTATAGGAAATTATGCATCCCTTACAACTCCGCTGACGGATTTGCTTCAAAGTAAAAGAAAATTTTCATGGAATGAAGAAGCCAATAAATCCTTTGAATCGTTGAAGAGCCTTTTGAGTTCTGCACCTGTATTACACAGTCCGGATTTTACGAAACCTTTCTACATCCATTGCGATGCAAGTAAGACAGGAATAGGAAGCGTATTGTTCCAATTAAATTCGGAGGGTGATGAAGTTTCATTGGCATTTATGTCTAAGAAACTAAATAAAGCACAAAGAAATTATTCAGTGACCGAACAGGAATGCTTAGCGGCTGTGCTAATTATTAAAAAGTTCCGACCGTATGTAGAAGGACATGAGTTAACTATAGTGACGGATCATGCTTCACTTAAGTGGCTCATGTCCCAAAAAGAATTAAGCTCTAGATTGGCTCGATGGGCCCTGAAACTTCAAGGGTTTAACTTCAAAATTCAACACCGTAAAGATACTCAAAATATCGTTCCAGATGCGGTTTCTCGTACCTCTTCGTCTGATCCGGTCCTTTGTTCGTCCGATGGACAGTTAGACTTAGCAATCAGTAGTCTGTCCGATGACCATGTAGATTTCGTTGACTTAAGTTCACCACAATTTCAATCTGACGAGTACAAAGCACTCATAACTAACTTGATCGAAAACGAAAATAAATTTCCAGACGTTAAAGTTTTGGATGGATATGTTTATAAACGAACGGAGCATGCAACTGGGGAACAATATAACGACGACTCTTGTTGGAAACTTTGGGTTCCAAGTGGGTTAATACTTCACGTGTTAATAAGCGCCCATGATGACCCTTTGTCAGCACACTTCGGTATTAATAAAACTCTAGAACGCGTTCGCAGATAATATTTTTGGCCAGGTCTTGTGAATAGTGTTAGGGATTTTGTTAACCAGTGTGGGATATGTAAGTCCACAAAGCATCCAAACTATGTATTAAGACCGCCTTTGGGACGCACCCCTGTGCCTCAACGTTTATTCCACAGATTATATATTGACTTTTTGGGGCCATATCCAAGATCAAGGACTGGAAACATTGGAATATTTGTCGTTCTTGATCATTTTTCAAAATACCTTTTCCTGAAACCCGTTAAAAAACTAACTGCTGATATTGTTACAAAATATCTGGAGGAGGAAATTTTTCATGTTTTTGGCGTCCCTGAGACAATTGTCTCAGACAACGGCGTCCAATTTAAATCTAAATTATTTAAAAAACTGTTAGAGAGATATAAAGTATTTCATACACTTACAGCAGTATATTCGCCACGGGCAAACGCCTCAGAGCGAATAAATCGATCAGTTATAGCGGCTATAAGAGCCTACATTAATCCCGACCAGAAAAACTGGGATGAGGTGCTAAGTAGCATTGCATGTGCAATGCGGTCCAGCTGTCATTCATCAATAGGAGTAGCGCCATATTATCTAGCTTTTGGGCAAAACATGGTCACCAATGGCGATACCTACTCGTTGTTAAGGAAGGTTAGGGCTTTAGAGGACAGAACTGTAAATTTTTCAAGAGAAGACTCGATGGATAGTTAGGAAAAGGGCATTAGAATTGATGGAGAAACAATTTCTACGAAATGAGCGCAATTATAATTTGAGATCTAGAGTGACTAATTTCAGGGAAGGCCAGGAAGTATACAGACGAAACTTTTTTTTTTTTTTTTTTTCTCAGTATTTATTTATTGAATCTTCATATACTAAATATGAACTAACAATAATTAATCAAATATTAACCTATTATTTGATTTATGTCCTGCCAGTGCCGGACAAAAAAGATTTCGTCATCACGGTTTCTGTTCACATATGTAGGTGTTTACCGCTCATCTGATTGGGTGAGTGCTGCAGTGTCTCTTCTTCTTAATCGAGTGTGGCCGCCATAATTTAAAATATTTCGTTCTAATGGGTTTGGGTGCAGTTCCAGCCTTTTTAAATATTTTACTGCATATTTCGTTATCATAGTTTTTACTAATGGCACATTGAGATCCTTGTGGATATTTGAGTTTTTGACGTACCAGGGGGCGGCTGTGATTATTCGAAGAAGTTTGTTTTGGCGCCTTTGAATTTTTTCGATGTTAGAAGCCGAGGCAGTGCCCCATAACTGAATACCGTAGCACCAAATTGGCTTTAAGATAGAGTTGTAAAGTAGAAGTTTGCAATCGAGGCTGAGAACAGAATTTCTTCCAATAAGCCAATTTATTTGAATTGCTTTTAGTTTCATTTGAGTTAATTTAGCTTCTATATGCCATTTCCACGTTAAACGCCGATCTAGATGAATACCGAGGTATTTTACATGCGAGTGTTGGGGTATTATTTGATTATTGATTTTAATAGGGGGGCATGTTTCCCGACGCAATGTGAATGTTATATGTGCGCATTTTTGCTCATTGATCTTTATCCTCCATTGTTTTAACCACCTTTCCAGTTCAAATATGTGATCCTGTAAGTAACGAGATGCTTCTTGACAGTTTGCGTGTACGCTTAGAAAAGCTGTATCGTCCGCAAATGTTGAGGTATGGGTGTAGCTGTTTGTTGGCAAGTCCGAAGTATAAATTAAGTATAATAGAGGGCCTAGGATGCTGCCTTGTGGGACTCCAGCGTTAATTGGCTGAGGAGAACTTAAAAAATCGCCTTCTTTAATAATAAAATGACGCCCGACTAAGTAGCTTTCTAACAGCTTGTGTATGTTTGCTGGTAAGTTTTGCTGCAACTTCAGTAGTAACCCTTTATGCCAGACTTTATCAAAAGCTTGAGACACATCGATGAAGAGTGCAGAGCAATATTTTTTTTCTTCAAAGGCTTTTCTTATGACATTTACTATTCGATGAGTTTGTTCAATTGTGCTGTGTTTTCTTCTAAAACCGAATTGATGATTGGGAATACATCTGTTTTCATTTAAAATCGGCGTTAATTTTGACACTAGTAGTTTCTCAAATAGCTTTGATATATTAGACAATAGGCTTATAGGTCTATATGACTCAACTTTTGTGGGATCCTTTCCTGGTTTAGGTATCATGGTAACTAAAGATACTTTCCACTCTTGTGGGTAGTATTCAAGGCGTAAAATAGCATTAAAAATTAATAGAATAATTTTCTTTGCTATGCGGGGTAGCTCCAAAAGCATTTTGTTACTGATGTTATCAAAACCAGGGGCTTTCTTGGGGCTTAAATCATGAATAGCCTTTTCGATTTCTCTTATCTCAAATCTTAGTGGAACAGCTGATCAAACAACAACAGGTGGTAACTCGACCGCAGTATCGAAAGATGTATAAGGGGTAAATACGGTTTTCAAATGATTAACAAAAATATTTCCTTTTTCTATATCATTTCGTGCCCAACTTCCATTTAAGTTTCTTAATGGCGGTTTAGAGATAACTGGTCTTTTTAGATTTCTAGCTGCACGCCATAATGAGTAGTCAGATTGAGGAGTTGCATCAAGTTCCTTAAGATATTTTTCCAGAGAAGCCGTTTTTTGAGACTGCAGTAAGTTTCTTAGCCTTTTTGTGCACTCTTTTAGTAAATTTTTAAGTGGAGGGGATCTGTGCAATTGCCACTCTCTTCGAGCTCTCCTTTTTTCAGTCAAGAGACGCTCGACATCTGTAGAATATATTTGACTATTTTTGATGTTTTTGCGGGCTATGCTAGAATGTTGAACAGCTAGTTTGAGATTATTGTCAAAATTTACAATAGAAAGATTCACATTTTCCGGTGTTCTAAGCGGAATATTTTCAGTGCAGTGGGTACTGAGATATTTTTTATATTTTAACCAATTTATTTGTGTTGCTGACGTCACTAAGTAACCACACGGAGATACAATTCTATTAGGGTTTGCTATAGTAAGAAGTGTAGGTGTGTGATCAGAAGATAATTCTAAAGAACCTTCAACATGAATCGTTTCTGCGGGGATGTTTTTAACCACGCCAAAATCGATGACATCTGGAATTTTTTGCTGATCAGTAGGCCAATAAGTTGGTTGTCCACTCGCGACCACATTTAAATCCATTTTAGACATTGTATTGTACAAAACACGACCCTTTGGTGTTATGAGCCGTGACCCTTAGAAGGTATGTTTAGCGTTGTAATCGCCAGCGGCTAGGAAACAGGGTCCTAATGATTTAAAATATTTATAATATTGGCTTTCTGATATTGAAAATCTAGGTGGAGAGTATAATGATGAAAGTACTAAGTTTCGATTTAGCTCTTCAACACAAATGTTCGTTGCTTGAAGATAATCTTCACGATAATCACACATTAAGTAGTGTTTGATTCGGGCTTTTATCAAAATAGCAGAGCCTCCACAAGCTCTATCTCGAGGGTCCTTGGTATCATATAATATATAACCATTAATTTTAAACGTATTTCTTGAGGTCAAATGAGTTTCAGAAACCATCATTACATCAATTTGTTTACTTTTAAGAAAGTATTCTAGTTCATTTTTATGTTGGCGAATGCCGTTTGCGTTCCAAAAACAAATTTTTAAACAATTCATGGCTTGTTTAGTACAGCCTGCAATAACATCGATTGCATTCTTAACATTTCCTGCATCATATTACCTATTGTGTTCGTAAAGTTAGTTACTGTTTGCACTAGTGTTTCCATGGTGTTTTCTAGACGACTTAAATTAGAAACTGGAGTCTCATCCTTATTTGGCAAATCACCTTGATTTGGAATATGGTTTGATTTAAGGACGTTTGCGTAGGATGTTCTGTTATTACTAGGCTGTGGCACTTGAATGTCATTAGTGTTAACTTGATGTGATACCTGCATTTGAGGGGGATTAGGTTTCGGTCCAACCGAGCGCTTGACTATAGAGTATACAGGGCATCCTCTATAGTTGGCAGTGTGATTACCACCACAGTTGCTGCATTTTTTTACATTGGGGTCGTTTTTAGACTTATCGCAGAGAGCTGTACCATGCAACTCTCCACATACAACGCAAACAGGGGTTAAATGGCAGTATGCCTTAGTGTGACCAAATTCTTGGCAGTTTAAACATTGCACGGGACCGTTCCTTTTGTGCGGCTCCTCTATCGTTATTTTCCTATACAGGATATATTTCAGACTGTAAATGGGATGCGTTTCGTTTTTTTTAAGCTTAACGTCGCCGGGTTCTAACTCCACTCGAAATAGTGGCTGGGGATTTTTTTCTCTATTTTTAATATTTATTACGTTTTTTATTTTAAAACCCTTCTCTTCTAAAAACGTTTTTATCTCACTTGGGTCTACGCATGAATCAATGCCCTTTACTGCTCTTCAGTTGGTATGTATAAAAGTTTTTTTTTAGTGCCTCTAATTTCGTAATTACCTTACGAAAGTCATCTTCACGATTAACTTGAATTTTTGTCTCATTTATACTACCCCGCATAATTGCAACTACATAAAAAGAATTTTCACCTATTACCGAGATCAAATTCTTTATTAGTTCATTTGAGTTTTGCTCTCTAAGATATATCGGCGGTGGCTTAGAAGATTTGATAACGTTTTGTGCTTCCGGAGATTCCTCATCCAGAATTGCAAATCGATTTTGAGAACTTGTTTTATCAGCTGTACCATCTTTTAAGACTTTTGAGACCGAAGCAACTGCTGAAGAGGTTGGGCTGCGACCCCGTTTAAGCACTGTTATGTACCTATCAATACCTACTTGTACTGGAGGCTTTTGACCACTTTTTACTTGTGGAGCTGAGTTTTCCATCATGCCTGATTTGGGGGTAATATTTTCATCACTTATTACAATCGTTTTTGCCGCTGAGGCACCGCTTGCAGGTTTTATATTTTTTATTGTATTAATATCAACCGTATTATTAGACACCGAAGGTGATACTGAGTTTTCTATTATGCCTGATTGGGGGTTAATATTTACATCACTTATTAAAATTGTTTTTGTTGTTGAGGCAACGCTAGCAGGTTTTATATTTGTTATTGTATCAACCGTGTTACCAAATACAGACGGCGAGAGGGATCGCGTGCGAGTAATAGGTTTAGCCGTTAGGTATTTGCTATCATCGATTCTTTTTTTTATTTCTGCATTTGTTTCATTAACACTCACTGTGATATATGCATTTCTACTGTTTGCACTCATAAGAGTTTTTTTTTTTTTTTTTTTTTTACTGTTTACAGTTGTGCTCTTATTATTATGTTGTTATTGTTTATCAACACCGAGAATAAAAAAATGTGTGTTTATGTATGTATGTACATACATGTATTTTTTTTTTTCTTTTTCTTGTATTTACTTTTTAAATACACAAATCAATAATCACGCTTTAAAAATTAAAAAATAAACCGTATGCCGAGCTTAGAAAACACGTCTATCTTCAACGAGCGCGAGAGACAAAGTAACGAAACTTTAAACCGTCAAAATTTGAAAAAGGATACAACGCGAAGCTGGATCATGTTTTCGTAAAGGCACGAATAAGGAAAAAAATAGGAAACTGCAATTATGAATTGGAAGATTTACAAGGCAACTACGTAGGAAAATATCATACAAAGGACATTAAACCATCTTAATTTTAGCCAGCTGTTCCTATTTTGTTGTATTTTTACCCCAAAATATGATCTTGGTGGGGGAATTGTGTAAAAGTGCTGGCTTCTCAAAACCTAATGTGACCTTTTGTATATTTAAAATTAACGGTCACATTATCAAAATACATCTATTAAACGTAACACGATACGTAATTAAAACATGCGATAGAGTTTAACCACAACTGGAATGTCAAAATAATTTTGTATTGATCGTAATAGCAAGTAAGTTGGTATTGGTAGAATTACTTTATATTTCCAATTTAGCAACTAACGCAGCATTAATATCTGGGTATAAAAGCGGAATTTTCGAAGGCGCGGTCTTTTCATTTTAACCTCAATACCCGTAAAGTAATATTGAAATAAAGATCAAGTTTTGGATTACATAACTATTAGAATTGCTAAAAATTTACAAATTACATAAGTATTAGAATTGCTTAAAATGTTCTTTTAAAACCTAAAATTCTATCGATTTGTTAAAATAAATATAATTTGCCTAACAATTTTAAGTGTTTGCAATTTTTCAATAAAATAAATATTGGTGCCAATCCAGAAAAGGGTAATATAAAATATTGTAAAATATTCTAATTGTTAACAAATGTAAATTGAACAGATGTGGCACCAAGTCCGTATAAAAAAAAAATCAATAACTTTATGCAATCAGTGCCAACACCATAAAAATTTGAGGAATCTTGAGGGAAAGTATTCACACTAATTTCCCAAGTAAACGGCATTGTTAAGAAACCACTACAAGACTGGTAAAATTCGGGATACCTCTCCAACAAATTTTGCTTGGCAATCATTATTACTTGCGAGTTTTTATTCATCTCGGTAGACATCTGAGTTTAACAACAATAATCCGAGGAAAACTCCCAGCCCAACACATTATCTTAACAAGGAACGTCTAAAGTGGAGAAGTGTTTAAGATTCAATTATATGTTTATCTAGCACCAGGATCTTTAAATTATAGCTGTTAAATTGTCATTCTGATAATTGCCTACTACAACCTGAATTTGCAAATTAAGTATTTACTTTCAGACCACATTGTTATAATAATTTATATCATGCGATAATATTTTTTTCCTCCTTAACATATATGTAGTAATATTTTTGTCACACGTGTGTATGTTCTTATATTGCACATAATAAGTACAAATAACGAAATAAGAACATAGGCAACTGTCAGAATATAAAGATAGAGAGATCAATCATAATCACACATCATTGTATTAATCAGCAATTGTCTCCCTCCAGCTTATAGGCTTTACATTGCTGAATGATCATTCAACGGTGGACCTTTCGAGAAAAGAGTAAGTCAAAGAGAAAATATAAAAAAAAAAAATTTTTAATAATGATTTTTTTTGTAATCTTTAAATCACTATACCAACTGCACCGGCATTGCCATAAAAAAAAATAACTTGAGTTTGCGAATTTTGAATTAGAAATGTGTATTATTTTTAAGAGACAAATATATCTATTGGTAGTGTAGTGAATATTATAGAAGAAAATCATTATTAAAGGTAAAATTTTTAAAGAAGTTATTGCAAATGATGTGGAGAAAAAAAATGTGATAATTAAAGCAAAAGAATTAAAGTAAGAAGATGTGTGACAAATAATCGAGAAGAAGTTTGACAAAAACAAAATTGGATTAAAGTGCATTCAAATGTGGTTTTATAGGAAAAAAAAATTAACAAAAGGTATTTAAAATCTCCGTGATTATGTTTATTAAATATGTTTTTTATTTAAAATGTATAGATTATTAAAACAAGTGGCTAACTAAACAATCCCATAAAACCTATTTAAAAATTTTCATTGCAAGCTCAGGCAAAATTTATGTTGTTTCCTCACCTATTTATTTCGTTCATTCGCTACTTTTGTCAATGATCATCAACAAAGTTGATTGACCTAATTTTGAAATTTATATGCTTGTTATTTACAGTATTCGCATACAGGGTGACAAGATTAATTACTTATTAGAACTTTTTTTATGAAATTTCAATTTACATTTATAAAAATGAATTTTAAATTAATAATTTTTTTTCTAAATGCATGTGCTAATTTTTTTTGAATTTGAAATAAACATTTAAAAATATTTTATACAGTTTTTTTAAATGCATAAATAATTGATCATGGATTACTAGAACTTTCGATGTGATTTCTTTTGAAAGGATCAAGTAAGGTAAAGGCAATTTAGTATGGGATTACCTGAAATAAAAATCAACAGGAATCTAACAAGTCGGGTAGTCAATGGTTGGGTTGGGCAAACTTTTGTTCCAAAACATATAGGAACAACATAATGGAATATCTCATTGTAATACAACCGTTTTACCCTTTTTGCATTTTTTTCCACCATCACGTTTAGCTACTGAACCACAATTTTTTTTCACATTTAAAATTTTCTTATCTGCATGCAACTAAAATATTTATCTCTATGTAGTTTTTTTATTATCCCTGTTAAGTTCACGAACCCGCCCGATAGCCGACGAGCCAGAGCCGGAGTCTTCTGCATGCTAGAACTTAACAGAAGCACAATAAGGTTTACTTTACGAGTTATACGCTACATAAGACAAAAAGAAAAATTGAAGAACTTTTAGATGAACAAGACAACGAATTATTTTTACAAAGTGAAAATATTATTTATGATAATATCAAAAACAACAATAAAATAACACACTTAGGTAAACTGGAGAAATTGAGAAAAGAAACCATCAGAAAAATAAATATAAAACATAATACTGATTGGTTTATAAACAACACGAATATTGACATTCCAACAGAGATACAGCGGCTGCTTTCTCTTGGACAAAAATTTGCATTACCAAATACAAAAACAACATTCCCTTTGTTTAAATGTATTGCTGATAGTGAAGAGTGCATCCAAACAATTAAGAACAGAGAACAACAAGAGACAAACAATTGAGAACAGAGAACAACAAGACACACAGCCGCTACATGGTACGTCAAAAACACAAATATCCACAAGGATCTCAATGTGCCATTAGTAATAACTATGATAACGAAATATGCAGTAAAATATTTAAAAAGGCTGGAACTGAGCCCAAATCCATAAAGTAAATGTTATGATAAGATTTGATTAAATATTGTTAGTTCATATTTAATATATCAGCAGGAAACGTTCTCCTAAATAATTTTAGAAAAACAAAAGCTATCAGCACACAAGACTATAGAGGGAACGAGAATTACATACATTCAAAACGTCTTGTATGCAACGATATCAAAGCTTAAACAAAATACCAACAATAAAACAGTGAGTTTATCTTTTCTTACATTCCTCACTACAATTAGTTGGAATTCTCCCAACATTAATTGAATTGTAAGTGGGTAAAGAAAAAACATATTAAAAACAAAAACAAATTGCTTTTATTGTTTACGTTAATACAGCGGCCTTTAGCTGCTTCACGTTAATACTAAGTATTATTCCGTTACGAAGAGAATTATCAAAATTATAGGGTTTTTGCCGAAATTTCCCACTGTGCATAGTCATGAAATGTTCTCTCATTTTTAAATTGACAGGAACATAACTCAAATGTCAGTGGTACCTAACTCATGTACATATTAGTAAGATTTTTTTCAAATGTATTGGTGCAAGGCGAATTAATTTTTCAAGTGGCGTTGAAAGCACAGCTTTGCTACTTTTTTTTCTTACTTAGAGAGAGATATGTCAAAAGTTGCTTGTGTTTTTGACATATGGATCAACGAAAGCAACTTAAATATACATTGTTTTCTTTTTGGTGTTCTTACTTGTTGTAGTATCGACACCGCCGTATACATGAATTCGCCTTGTATTGGTGTATAAAACTTTTTCCACCACTGAACATAGTTGCATAAAATCATATAGAATGTGGGAACAATTTTTTTCTAAAATAAAACTTTCTTAGTTCAATAAATTTACAATTTATTAACCCTCTAACTGGCAAAACAGAATCCGTTAATTTTTTTTATCGGGAATTTTACTAAGGCTAAACAATGGTCAAAAATGACGATTTTCAAAGTTTTAGGTAAAACAAATCAGACGTTTAGCCGCCAGATAGATTTTTATTTTGCGCTCCTATAGGGTCGCTTACCAGTTTGAGCGTAAAAAATATAGATAGGTAATAACTATGTAACTATATATTCAAGAGTAGTTTTTATTAGAAAATAAGAAGAAAAAAGTTGAAAATAAACAATAACAAGTAATGAAAAGATTAAACACGACGGTGATAGGCGCCGAAACAATTCTTTTCAGTAGTTATGTGGAGATGCAAGTGACACTTTTCACAAAAAAATTGTGTTCTGGACGTTTTGCATAACTTGCAAAATCTTTTTCCATTGTTTCCCAGTATTGTTGGGTTATGGTTGAATAAGTCATAACGAATATCATCAATGAGCTCTTTGGCTTTCTGACCAATCCTCAAATTACATGGTTGTGTTGATGCTGGTGGTGGTGTTGTGGGAGTAGGTGGTCGCGATATTGGTCGGCCACCAAATCGTTTATCTACAAACTCGACAAGACCACTGGCAATTTTTCGCGAAATTCTGGTAACTGCAGCAATTTTTCATTCTGAACCGAATCAGTCGAATCATTTCTCTTTTCAGCATGAATTCGTCGATATAAGATAAATGAATTTGTTGCGGCCATGTCAACGAAATGGTAGAAAAGCCGAACCATCATAATTCGTGTTTTCGCCCTTATAAGTTGTAACGTGGTTTTCTCTAAGGCTGAGGTAGCTTAGCCGCATCCAGGGTATACTTACGGATCCACGAACCTTAAGTGATAAGATTTAGTTTTTACCCTTTTCAGGGGGGTTTATAATAGATATATTCTTTATTGTATTTCTTAATGCCAATACAAAGTTAATACGATATGATAGCTACGATAATATGTGTTCGGGTAGGATATAAACGCATTCGGCTGGTACACGAACTCTACTGGTCGGAAGGTTGGGTGTTCGGCTGTCGTGTAACTTCGGGAGTTGTCGCGTGCAAAAATCATTTGATTATCTTCGGGAATTCAGGAATGATGTCGGGTCGGCTTCGGGCTCAAATACGATGTTGCTGGTACGGACTTCGGGATTTGCAGGAATTCTCTAAATATGTACAATATTTCTTAAGACTAGTTTCTACGATAATACAGAAATGGCTCTACTCTACTGGAACAGATTACCGAAGCCACTGTAAGAACAGATGAACTGAATCACTGTAAGGACAGATAAAATGAATCGCTGTAAGAACAGATAACCGAAGTTACTGTCGGAACAGATGGCCGAAACCACGGTAAGAACAGATGAAATGAATGACTGTAAGAACAGATGAACTGAATCACTGTAAGAACAGATAACCGAAGTTACTGTCGGAACAGATGGCCGAAGCCACGGTAAGAACAGATGAAATGAATCACTGTCGGAACAGATGACCGAAGTCACTGTAAGAACAGATAACCGAAATTACTGCAGGAACAGATGACCGAAGTCACTGTAATATATATTCTATACCAAACCCAGGGGTAAGATATAGTTCAAAAATATTTCAACCGAAGTCACAATCGTGAATTCAGTCGGCTCTTCAATTATTGTAATTTCCGAGGCTTGTATGGCGGATTCTTGTATTGTGCGAAACGCCCCGATTAAAACAAAACCCTGTGTACTTATCCATTGCTGGTTATTAACCAGATGAGAATTATTGCGTACTCGTACCCAGCAAAACAAATGATAATAATAATAATATAAATAAGACGGTATTAAAATATAATGTACCAACAGGTATGATAATAATAATAATATCAATAAGACGGTATTAAAATATAATGTACCAACAGGTATGTAATGTAACATGGTAATATTACCATGTTACATTTCCCCCCTATTTTGCAGAGCGATGCTTCCATTACCAATCGGGGTGTTTACTAAGTGGGCGAGTTTTTGGTCCGAAGACCCGCACTACCTGTAAAGGTAATATTTACCTTCCGAATGGAAGGCTCAGCCCTTAACTTAATACTGTCCTACAGCTTTATTTTAAACTTAAAACAACTACATACTACTGTTTTACAGCTTATTTTAACGACTTAACTTAAAACTAACGATGCTGTTCTACAGCTTGTTACCTCCATTGGTCTCCATCTAGTCCTATGTCATTTCCATAATTTCCTGGTGGCCTTGGCAACGAAGGCGAGCTAGGCGCTTATTAACGACGGTTACCTTCACTGGTAGATACAACGGCCGTCTGATCAAGCACTGGATATGTTTCGTGTATTTTTCAGGTTTCCGAATCTTAATGCCTCGAAACAACTCCTCTTTACTAAAGCGACGCTTCTTCTGCATCTTCTTTTCCGGCTTAGGGATCACGGGAGCGACGGCCTCAGCTATAAACGGCTGCTGCGGAATGTAAGGTCGGGGTGCTCGATACTCTGCTGGGGCTGTGGTAGCTGGTGTTACTGGCACCAGCTCTTGACTAGGTTTGTTATCGCGGGCGATTCGGACCCGACGTGTACACGTATTTATATACGATAGTGGTGGTGGTTGCGAGTTGTCCGAAGGTGGTTTTATCAAAATATTGGCGGTTATACGAGGTCTACCTTCTGGTGGAGGAAGAAATGCCGACGGCTTCTTGGCTTCCGCGGCCAATTTGCCCATCAGTTTTCTTGGATTAGTCTTCTTCCTTTCCATCCTTATTGTTCTACACTACGTTTGAAATTGATTGCCAATTGGTAACACCGCTGCCTAGTTATGTCCCATATTTTATAAGCTGAATGAGAATTATCAGGGAACATAAAACAAAATACAATAAAACATAAAACAAAAATCTCATTTATTCTTAGTGTTTTTCCAGGGAAACAAAAAATCACATTTATTCTTAGTATTTTTCCCTTTTTATATGTAAGGCACTCATGGTCTAAGAGATAGTGTGAGTTTCTATCATCCCGTGAGTCTGGGTTCGAGCCCCAATGACGGCTGTTGTTTCCCTGCTCACAAGTTTTACTTATTTACTTGCAATTTTTTTTTTTTTAGTTCTATTGATGAATGGCTTAAGATCTTGTATGTTCGCCCGTATCTTGCGTCGGTTTTCGTCATATAATTCGCATATATTTGAGGCTATGTTGCGTGCAATGGTAAATGGTCCACAAAATGTTTCCGCTAATTTTTGAGAAAATTTGTCGGCTGCGGACGATAAATCCCTTTCCTTTTTCCATACTTTTTCACCAATCGCGGGTTTCCAGGGTCGCCTGCGTAGGTTATAGTATCCACCCTGCCTCACGCTAGCCTTTTTCCTGCGTCTATCAATCTCTTTCCGAAATTCGGCTACGTTCCTATCGGTAGGAACCTCAGTTGGGCAAAGGTGTTCCTGCCTTAGTTGTCTTGGACCCGTAGGGTTTTTCCCATACACAATCTCGGCGGGGGACCGAGTAGTGGTTTCACTGGTGGCGGTGTTGATTGCAAATGAAATTTCTGGTAGTCGTTGATCCCAGCGACGATGATCACTACCCGTTTGCTGGGCAATCATGGTCTTCACTGTTCGGTTCATTCTCTCCGTCGGGTTTTCATGGGGGGCATATGGTGCCGTCGTACGGTTTTCAATACCCGAGCTCTTTAGCAGGTCTTGAACCATCCGACTCGTAAACTGTACCCCGTTGTCGGAGAGGAACACCCGAGGACACCCGAAACGGAAAATAACGCGTTCTCGTAGAGCCTTTTCCACGTCCTTGGCGACTGCCTGCCGCGTTGGGATGAGTTCCACCCACTTACTAAAAACGTCAATCAATACGAGCAGAGCTGTGTTACCATTTGTGGAGCGAGGTAATGGGCCAACAAAGTCGGTTGCTATGATTTCCCACGGTTCGCAACATTGCATGGTGCTCATTAATCCAGCCGCTTTTCGCTGCTCGGGTTTGTAGCGTGCACAAATATTGCACGACCTTACATATTGAGCGACGTCTCGATATAGTCCTGGCCAGTAGTAATTTTCCTGGACTCGTTTCACAGTTTTGTATATCCCGAAGTGGCCTGCTTCTGGGGAGTCATGGGTTTCCGACCGAGTCTCTACCGGCACACAGAGTTTACATTCTGGCTTCGGGTCCATTGCAGATATACGGGGTATATGTTTAAAAAGCTGATTCTGGATAATTTGAAAGTCAGGATACCTTTTGCTATTCGTCGAAACGAGATCCACCATACGTTTGTACCAGTCTACGGGTGCAACCATCATCGCCATTTCGGCCCCGGCCATGGATAACGGAGCTCGGGATAATGCGTCCGCAACGACATTTAGGCTTCCCTTCCTATACTCAATCGTAAAGTCATATTGCTGAAGCTCCAGAGCCCAGAGGTATTGTAACGAATGCAACCACTTGAGTGAATGATGGTCGGTTATGACCGTAAAATTTTATCCCTCCAAATAGCGTCTAATTTTACGAATTCCAAAGAGGATAGCGAGACATTCTTGTTCGGTCGTAGAATATTTCTTTTCAAGATCGGTTAAAGTTCGACTTGCATAAGCAATAACCGATTCTTTATCAGAGTGACGTTGGAATAATACCACACCCAGAGCTTCTTTGCTGGCGTCGGTCTGGATGAAGAAGGGATGTTCAAACTGTGGACAACCGAGTATGGAGGGTTTGTCAGCATTTTCTTTAACTCTACGAAAGCCTCGTTTTGTTTGTGACCCCAATTCCATTTCTCGCTTTTCTTTAGAAGCTGGTTAAGTGGTGCCACTAGCCGGGAGAAGTTTGGCACAAATCGTCTCTACCAAGATGCAACGCCCAGAACCCGTCGTAGTTCTTTAATATTAGTTGAGGCTGGGAACTCTAACATGGCTCTGACCTTTTCAGGGTCGGTATGAATACCCTCTGGGGTTACCACGTGGCCAAGGTAGCGTATGCTTTTCTGCACGAATGCACATTTGACAAAATTTACCACCATTTGTGCGTCTTAGAGCCGAGTGAGCACCTTGTCTAAAGTTTCTAAATGTTCCCTGAAGGTGCGCCCGAGTATGATTATATCGTCGAGGTAGACAAATACCAGGGGATGAAGGTCGTGGCCGATTATGGTATCTAGGGTCCAGTATAGCATTAATTTGCAGCAGAGGATACGACCGAACCAGATGGTCGCGGCGTTGAGTTGGCGATAATCGATGCACATTCTCCAACCTCCTTGTTTCTTTCTCACAAGAACGATAGGTGAGCTATAGGGGCTTCTGGATGGCTCTATGCGATCGTCAGCTAACAGTTTATCTACTTCCTCATTCATAATTGTCATCATTGCGGGGTCCCTGGGCATGTACCTTTGTTTGATCGGCTTCTGGTGCCGTAGTCGAGTTCTGTGTTCGGCCACAGTATACAGCCCTTTAATGGCGCCGAACCTACCTTTATGGACTATCAGTAAGGATGTCAGCTCCGTATTTTCCTCATCGGATAGAAGTCTCGGCTGGTTATCGTATGCAGATGTTCGGGTTCGTGGGTTGACTTAGATTTAGTGAGAACCTCGCTGTTTAACCGCAACTCAAAGTTTAACGCTGTCAAGAAGTCCATGCCTATTATAACTGGTTCCGCTAACGTTGGTATTACCGATGCTTGCTGACGTACTCTGTTCTCCTTGTACATTATTTCTTTAGGGAAAATATCCAGGTACGTAACAATGGATTGATCTGCCATTTGAACTAGTCCTTGAGTACGTGTCGATTTGATACCCTGTCGAACAATATGGTGTTTTACCCGTTCGTTAATGTATGTTCGGGACGCTCCCGTGTCTATTAATGCTCTCGTCGGCAGGTCGTATATTTGAATCTCGATATAGTAGCGTTCGACGGTGGGCATGACCGTTCGTTGGGGCGCCTGAGCTAGGTGAGAACGACATTGACAATCCCTTGAACGAATACTGTCTCGGCCGCTGTGGGAGCAGAATATTTTGTAAGGTAACGTGCACCTAGCTCTTCTATGGCCAATTTTCTTACACCGCCAGCACCTCGTGGTTCGATCATAGGGCAGTTTCGATAGCATGTGCGAAGTCTGCGGTCGTTCTTCGCGTTTTAACGCTTCGAACTCGTGGGTTAAGGAGTTCAATTCGTCCATGTTGGCGAAGTCGTTCCTGCGGACATAATGTCTATATTCTGTTCGGAGCCCATCAAATATCCGATCTAAGTGATTCTGTTTTCGGAGATTGGGATGTTGTCGTGCAAGAGTAAGCATCGTAAGAATATAGTCTTTTGCACGCTCGCGACCATTTTGCCTCCGGTTGTAGAAGTTTTGTTCCAAGTGCGCGAGGTTTCGATTAGGCAGGAAAAACTTCTCAATTTCGTACCCAAATGTTATCCATGTATTGATTGTTTCGCGTTTTACTCGGAACCACCTCAGTGCATTTCCATTTAATATGCTCAACATATAGGGTAGCAGGCGGTCCAAGGAAATGTGATGACTTTCGGCTAATTCTTCGAACCTCTCAAGAAATTCCATGAGATGGGTCTCCCCAGAGTAGGACAGGTTCCATCGTTGGATAAGGGTCGTGATGTCTAACTCCGAGATTTCGCTTGGTCTTGCCCTTGCCGGTACCTTTAATATTATGTCCTCCTTCCCGATTACAGTCTTCTCCGCAGTCGTAATTTCCGTTTCCAGTTCGCAAAGCAGATTTTCTGCCGAAGCTCGAAGTCGCTTTGCCCGAAGGTTTTCTATTAGCTGCTTCCGTAGGTGCTCCACAGTGTAGCCTGTTGATGGTATGCCGGCGATCCGGCACTGCTCGATCAATTGGTCATTTCTTAGCAGATAGATCCAGCCAACCGCATCGGCCTGTAATTCCCGACTCGTAGATGGGTTATCGTTTCTGCTATCGTCGTTTCGTTGGCCCGGTCCCTCGTCGTTGGCGTCGGTTCCATTTTTCCCGAATGTCGACTTGGACTCGGGTCCCTGCTCGGGCGCCATTTGCAACGTGGTTTTCTCTAAGGCTGAGTTAGCTTAGCCGCATCCAGGGTATACTTACGGATCCACGAACCTTAAGTGATAAGATTTAGTTTTTACCCTTTTCAGGGGGGTTTATAATAGATATATTCTTTATTGTATTTCTTAATGCCAATACAAAGTTAATACGATATGATAGCTACGATAATATGTGTTCGGGTAGGACATAAAAGCATTCGGCTGGTACACGAACTCTACTGGTCGGAAGGTTGGGTGTTCGGCTGTCGTGTAACTTCGGGAGTTGTCGCGTGCAAAAATCGTTTGATTATCTTCGGGAATTCAGGAATGATGTCGGGTCGGCTTCGGGCTTAAATATGATGTTGCTGATTCGGACTTCGGGATTTGCAGGAATTCTCTAAATATGTACAATATTTCTTAAGACTAGTTTCTACGACAATACAGAAATGGCTCTACTCTACTGGAACAGATG
This sequence comes from Pollenia amentaria, assembly GCA_943735925.1. Taxonomy (NCBI): domain Eukaryota; kingdom Metazoa; phylum Arthropoda; class Insecta; order Diptera; family Polleniidae; genus Pollenia; species Pollenia amentaria. The sequence continues at coordinate 89,371,350 of OX031010.1, read as the reverse complement.
ACCGAAGCCACTGTAAGAACAGATGAACTGAATCACTGTAAGGACAGATGAAATGAATCACTGTAAGAACAGATAACCGAATTTACTGTCGAAACAGATGGCCGAAGCCACGGTAAGAACAGATGAAATGAATCACTGTAAGAACAGATGAACTGAATCACTGTAAGAACAGATAACCGAAGTTACTGTCGGAACAGATGGCCGAAGCCACGGTAAGAACAGATGAAATGAATCACTGTACGAACAGATGAACTGAATAACTGTCGGAACAGATGACCGAAGTCACTGTAAGAACAGATAACCGAAATTACTGTCGGAACAGATGACCGAAGTCACTGTTATATGTATTCTATACCAAACCCAGGGGTAAGATATAGTTCAAAAATATTTCAACCGAAGTCACAATCGTGAATTCAGTCGGCTCTTCAATTATTGTAATTTCCGAGGCTTGTATGGCGGATTCTTGTATTGTGAGAAACGCCCCGATTAAAACCAAACCCTGTGTACTTATCCATTGCTGGTTATTAACCAGATGAGAATTATTGCGTACTCGTAATGTATGTATACATTACCCAGCAAAACAAATGATAATAATAATAATATAAATAAGACGGTATTAAAATATAATGTACCAACAGGTATGATAATAATAATAATATCAATAAGACGGTATTAAAATATAATGTACCAACAGGTATGTAATGTAACATGGTAATATTACCATGTTACAAAGTCCGTCCATTAAATCAACACCACCCATGTGGCTGTTGTATTCACGTATTATTTGTGGACATTCCACTTCGATGAAACGCTATTGTTTCCGATCAAACCGTGATGCTTTCGCTGCCTCATGCTCTGGATTTAAGAGCAAGAACGGTAGAACTCCAACATATGTTGAGACTAACTAAGACTTATTGGCTTTCCACAATACTGTAGAAATATACAGACCATATGCAGTACCAACAAATTCAGTCGCATAGCCTCTTCTCGTTTTATGACAGCATCACTTGGGAATTTACATTTTGGAATCCTGTTTACACGAATGGTTCCTAAACTGTAAATTTTTCTGGCACGTAAATATACCAATAAAGGTAATGAGGTGTAAAAGTTATCGAAATATAATATATTGTGTTTCAAGTTTGGGATCGTTTGAGATAATCGAACTACAACATTCGAGGTGCTTCCAAGATCCGGTTGACCGGGCAGCACCACATTATCCCCAGCTATTTTATAAGTTTCGAAACGATATGCGAAACCGGTCGAATCGCAAAGCACGAAGAGTTTTACACCCCACTTTTGCGGTATGTTCAGCATATATTGCGTCAAATGATGCCGCATTATCGTAGAGCAGATTTGCTCGTCTACACAGAGCCGTGCCGTTTTTGGTACACTGTCAAACCGCTCGTTTAGTGCAGAGGCTGGCTTGCGGATTCGAAATAGTGGATCATAGCCCAGCTCACCCTTCTTTTTTCGATTGGTCTCATCATCAAACGACAAGTGCTTTTTTATGGTCATGAAACGCTTAACCGGCATTGTATTTGCAATGGGGGCGAAAGCATTTTCAGACCAATAACTTTCTAGATTTGGATTACGATAGAGTGAAATATATAGCATATTGCCTTTATATTTATACACCTCTACGTTATCAATTTGGAGGTTGCATTTATATTTCCTCTCAATGCATGTCGGTTGCTTTCTTCAGCAATCAATTTTGTTATTTCTAGTGTAAAAAAATAGCAAAACAACTGCATTGTAGTTTCGAGCTCTTTTATGGCCGTTGGCAAACTACAATCACCTTGAAACGCAACATCGTTCACATGCAATTGTATGTTTTTTGTTTTCATACAATATTGGAAAATTCTTTTGAGTCTTTTTGAATGGTTGCAATATCTAAGACTTCAAAAAAGTATGAATATATATTTCATTTTTCCACTATATAAAATGATAAATTTACCTGTACCGCCTGTAAAACCACCTACACCTGGATTAACTTCAAGGCCAGTTATTTCCATCGACGGTAATGGTGATCGACCCCTTTTTGCTGGTCAGGGAAAATTTGAATTCGCTGCTTGCGGCTGCACATCGGGGAAGTCGATGGCTGAGGCTCTGTTTCCACAGTAGAAATAGGAAGAATGGGGTGCAGAGTTGACAAAGCCGATTGCACATCATCTATGCTCATATCGATTGACAAATTTATAGAATCCACAAATAAGTCCGTATTATCGAAATCCTATCCAAAATTCCAAAAAAAAATTAATAACAATTCATAACAAAAATATTTAACTATGTAAATATTGATAAAGTACATTTGCAAGGTGTTCATCGATTGCTCTTTCATTTTCTGGACTTACTTGATGGATTTGTGGATCGAAATCAGGGTATTTTATGCTGTCGTCGCTGTCATAATCATCTTCATCCTCATCCGTTACAACAGAATCCATAATTTCAGCGATTTCTTCCTCAGTCAATAAAATTAATTTGTATAATTTTTTACGCTCCATTGTTAAAAAAATGGGAAACAATAGAAAAATAATATGAAAGGAAAAAAGTACACGTAAACTGGTAAGCGCTCCTATAGGGATGCATTACTTGTACTTACCTGTACGTTGTAAATATCAAGAAAAGCAATGAACTATGATTTATATGAACTCAAAATGATTCAGATAGACTTGGTTGTTGAACTTAAAGCTTCGGTATAGTATTACCATCATCTTTTTGTTTGGTTGAACTTTCATTGATTGCCACCTGTCGTATTAAAGTCAAAAAGTGTTATATCATGTTTTTGTTGTTTTTATATCTGTTGAATTCACACAGAACGTATATGGGTGAGGGGTGAACTAAAAAATTGAGAACGCTCTCTCCAGTTGGCATACTAGTTGTAGTATTTTCACTAAAGAGGAATTAAGAGATACCTTAAATCTCGTAATATTTCTACAGTCACAGATCCGCTTGTTTACGGGCGCAATGGCACGTTATACCCAAACTTGAAGGAAATGCCGGGGAAAGATTTCAGTTTTGAAATTAGATTTGTTGCATCTGAGAGACTTTTCCACTGCAGGTCTGGTTCAAACGGATTTGTGAAATCTACTACTGCACTCCCATCAAACCGGGATCAGCAGTAAGTACCTTAAAAGATTATATGAGCATTAGATAACAAATATTACTGATTTTGTTTTTGTTGAAAGGCATTCCCATTCTTTGGCGTAAAACCCACTTTGTTATATGAAAGTGGAATTGAAAACAAGGGCGGAGGCGAAGTTTAATTGGTATTCTCCCAACAAGGGCCCAGTATGCAGCGTACGTACCCTTTTCAATAGCCATGAACGTTATGAAGAAACCTATTTTCAAAATTCTCTGGCTACTATTGTACCGACGATGGTGGTCTTCGTAATGTTGATAGTTATTTATGGATAAACGGACGTGTTGATGATATGTTAAATGTTTCCGGCCATCATATGTCCAAAGCTGAGGTTGCATCTTTAGTAACAAAGCTGTGTAGCTGAATCGGCCGATGTGGCCAGACCTCATCCGGTAAAGGGCTAATGTTTGTATTGGTTCATTATCACCAATAAAAATGAAAAATGTTATCCTATACTGGTATCAAAATGTAAAAAATTGGTATTGGTCCATTCACCATGCCTGTTGCTCAAAATACTCCCGGTTTACCATTCCGTGTTAAACTTTTTTTATTAAAAATCTAAGGCCCCATAAAGTACATATATTCTGGCTCCTTGAGTAATTCCAAGTCGATTTAGCCATGTCTGTCCATCTGTCCGTCTGTTAAAAACACGCTCACTTTCGATAAACACAAAAGAAAAGAACAAACTTGGTCTCAAATTGCTTGTGGTTATCCTAAGCAGTTTGGGATTGAAATTCTTCAACATCGGCTCAGTAGGATCAGAGCAATGAATCAAAATTTGGAACACGACACTGAAAAATTTATAATTTTGTTACAAAAACTTACATAAATGGAAGAATAATGCACAGAATGATATAATATTTTGCACAAATCTATTTTATACGACTGCAACTCATACTGTTCGTGAAGATCGGTCCATAATTTACCCTATCCATTATTTTCCAAAGGCCCCATATAAAGCCCACTCTGGGAAAATAATTAAATTAGCCTTTAACCGTAGCAGATAGTATATATATTGCGGTAAAATTTCTTCCAACTTAGATTAATATGGCCAAAAAAAGTGTTGTTCCAAAACTGTATATTTTAAATTGATAATGTGACCTTGAAGTGAAATAATCTACTTTTGACGAAATCATGCCTTTCATTACTTTTTTCGGGTGTAATTATAGTTTTTTTCACAATTTTATTTCCGCAGTATTTTCATTTCAATGTTACCAAACAAACCAAAAATTAAAACCCATTTCTGTCGAAAGTGGAATAATCAAGTGTTTAAAAGAACCACCTCAATTTACCTTAGATCCCATATTAAGCAGCATTCGTAAATTCACTGTAAACGCTAAAACTAATTTCACTACTGTATTGAAATTTATTCTAGTTTAAGTTTTTTAATACTAAATCACTCTAAAGAATTTTGGGATGATTGATCCATATTTTACCATGGGTCCAATAAAAATTCCCCTCCTGAAAATCATTTAGTTCGGCTAAAACTGTTACGAATCATGATATTTTACTGAAGCTAGTTCAAATTTCTAAAAAGAAATGCATAAAACTTTACGATTGTCGATTAACAATTTAATATAGGTCTAAAACGCAAACGCCCGATTTTATAAAGATAAATTTATAATATATATTTAACATGTAGAGCCCCTGTCGTTGGAGGGTATCAAAGATTCGGCTCTTCGGAGCTCATTTGAAACGGATAAAACTTTTGTACGATTTTTACAAAATGCTATCAAAGAATTAAATTTAAATTAATTTAGCTACAACAGATTTTTATCCCTTTTACACGCAACGGTAAGTTTCTTTGTTTTCTTACTTCTATAAAGTCAATACTTGAGCAAAAAAAATTGTTTTGTACAATTGTTTAAGCAAAATAAACTTAAGGTTTTAGAAAAAATTTTCAGTTTCATTAACAATAATAGCAACAATATGGTTTGTTGCTATTATTGCCGTATTTTCCCAAATTATTTCACATATTTTACTTTTTAAATAAGCATCCCCTTTTTACGGAAGTCGACGACACAAGTCGAAACAATAATTGCATTTCCTTAATCCTTGTTGAAGCGACTTCAGACTTTATTTTATTTTTTTTTTTCTAATTTTCTTTATTCTGCTTTAATTTTTATTTATCTATTTTTTTCTTCTTATTTTATTTCTTAAATCTTTAATTTTGTAATTTTCTTTAATTTTGAATTTTGTTTTTTGAATTTGTATTTCCTTTTCTCTAAGTGTAGAGTAATTCTCAAGGTTTCTTTTAGTTTTTTTTTTTTTGCTATAATTGTCTCTTGAGATTGTTTTTTATTGGAGTCTTATTTGGTTACTACGAACCTATAATTGTTAAAGTTTTTAGTATTAGTATTAATCTCACAACAGAAGGAGCAAGAAGCTCAATAAAAACCTTTTTTGAAAGAATTGAAAATAAAGACCAACCGTGTTTTTATTTTTTAACAATACTCAGCGGCTAGGAAGAAAGTCTAGCCCACATTTTGGTCCTTCGAAAAAATCCTAGAAGAGCTAGGATTGAATGAACCAGTGGAAAATCTGTCCACGAAGTGTCTTCAACAGTTGTTCTATCGTAACAACTAAGGCACTTTTGAACTGTCGTCAATAATTGTTCTACCGCAACAACGACGACATCAACCACAGTCAAGAGGGCTGCGTGCAGAAAAATCTTTGGTGTATCCCGTTCCAACAAAAGGAAAAAATTGCGCTAAATATTCCAAGGAAGAAAGGTCTACAAGACGATTGATTTTCGAGAGGAAAAATCAAAAAGGTAAACGCTAAGAATCAACAAAAGGATTAGATTGGGTAAGTGCAGTGTTTTAATTATATTTAATGCGATTGTATGATTTTCGTGAAAAGTGCTTAAAAAAATTGATTAAAATTACTGCATAATCATAGTCAAACAAGGTATCGAACATAACCTTAAAATTTAATAAAATTCCATCACTGATAGAAAAAAAACCCTACCGTGCCAACACTGATAAAAAGTAGCAACACTGGTAAATAAGAAAAAACAACGGAGTTTTTTTTAAGACATGCGCACTGCCGTTAAATATAATTGTCATACTCGTCACACTCATTAACAAGTGTTTCAATTCCACCAGTTTCCCTAACTTTGTTATGTATAATTGATTTTTTGCCGACAATTTCACAAGTAAAACGCGCGCTGAGCAAGTTAAAGTAAAGAGTAAAGTGTGAAAAATATTGAAAGAAAAATAAATTGATAAAATAAAAAGGAGCCAGTGTGTTTAAAAACAAACAAAAAAGAAAAACAAAAAACCCGGAAAAAATATAATAAAATATAAAGGGGGTTTAAAAACAATCAAAAAAAAAACCACTGAATTTCTACAAGAATTGAAGTGCACAGAAGAAGAACAACAACACATTGCGGATAAAAAGCTGTATAAGGGCGAGTGTGGAATTCAAATAATTATATATTTTTGTGAATAATTTGGTACGGGAAATTTAAATTAAAAAAAAAAAAACAACACAGTGATTTGGCATAAGCGGTTAAAATTGCATATTACATATTTATAAAAAAATTATGATAAAGAATTAATTTTGTAGTAAAAATATTTTACACGGTGACCCTTCAAGTGGTGCGCACATTTTGAACAATAGCATAAATGTTGAATTCAAAAATACATCAAGTTTATTAAATTTTGGAATAAAAAGGGTGGACCGAAAAGAGGTAAATTTAAATAATAAATTAACAAGGTGACCCTACAAGTGGTACATATTTAAAGCATTATTTAATGCAAAAATTTAATGCTTATGAACAACCCGTTCTAAATTTGTTGGGAAGTGTGTCGATTATTTTTGAAAAATTGTTTGGGGAAAAGAGTGCGTAATTTTTGAAAGATTTAATTTAAAGCACAATTATAATAATTATATTTGGAAGTTTGATGAGTAGATTTTTAAAAAATTTTTTTACCGAATCTGAGTAAAATTGATTTGTGGCTTAATATTGAAAATAATTTTATGGTGATAGAGAAAAATTTAAGAAATAAAAAGTTTTGAGAAGATAAAGCTACAAATACAAACAATTTGGCAAATTTTTTGGCAGTTTGTGGCGAATATTTTTGAAAATTTTTTGGGTGAAATTTAAAAGCTGGTTTTTAAACATTCTGCATCGCTTTAATTCGTCGCGAATAATTTTAATATACCTTCGTATAAGGTTGAATTTCTTCACGATTATTTTTTGTAAATTTTTCATTTCGGCTGTTGAAATCGTTAAGGTATAAAATATTTTACGGCCTTTTGAACAAAAATTTTTAAAATGGTTTCGGAAAGAGCATGTAAATACGATATTCGACAAGTAGTGAATTTTTGTTCTACTTTTGAGAAGATATCTTCAGAAGATTTGACGATTTCACTTTTAGAGGTAAAGCAGTCTGAACTTGAAAGAAGATGGCTGAAGATGATGACAACATTTAAAGAATTCATCAAAGGCTATGAAAGGGTGAAGGAAGAAGAAGATTTTCCAGATGAAATTACTCTAATACGAAGATGCCTGCGAACAGTGCCAGATACTAAAGGCTAAAATAATGGACTTGTTGAAGGCGAAAGCTCCGCAACAAAAGGCGGCAGACACAACAGTACGTCAGTCGTCACTTAAATTATCTGCGGTCGAAATCCAAACGTTTGAAGGGGGTTTCGACAAATGGCCAGCATTTAGGGATATATTTAGGGCAGTGGTTGGAAACGAACCTTCAGTGGCGCCAGCGCACAAATTATATTATCTACTTGGTAAGACGAGGGGGGAGGCCTACCAACTCATAAAAGATTATGATTTGGTAGATGCTAATTTTGAGCTAGCTTGGCAGGCTTTAAAAAATCGCTACGAAAATAAGCGAATTTTAATTAATAATCAAATTAGGAAGATTTATGGCATTCAGGCCCCTCAGAATGAAACTTTAAAATTTTTAAGGCAACTTCAAAATACGGTCAGCGATGGTTTGTCGATTATTAGCTCGTTTCAAGTTGAAGTAGCGGATAACGACCCCTTCCTTATGCACATTCGCACTTCAAAGCTCCCAGAAGAAACTTCGCGTGCGTGGGAAGATTCCTTAATTAACCACAAAGAATTTCCTACATGGCCGCAACTTAATCGATTTCTGTCTGAGCGAATTGAAACTCTGGAAACTTTCATAAATTTGAGGAAGCCGTCCAGCAGAGACAATAATACTTCCAAATCTCAAGTTTTTTATTCTAATACTGAACCCGATAAGAGTAAATTCAGCTGCAAGAAATGCCAGCAGAACCATCCATTACGGTTCTGCAAATATTTTAAGGGATTGTCAGTCAATGATAGAATAAAGTACATATGTTTATGCGAACAAATTTTGTGCGAATTGTTTTTCACCCACTCATTTCAGCTGCGCCATATGCAATAAAAGGCATCACACCATGCTACACATCGATGAAAAGAAGTCAAAAAAAGGTCCAACTCCAAGGGCATCAACTCATCAGCAGTCTCGAGACAACGAAAGGCCATCAGGGTCGGGTACTCAGAGTAACACGAGGCCATCCAATTCTCAATCGGGACGATCTGGGGAGTCGATTCAGGTTAATTTATCTCAGCGCAGCGAAACTACCATTTTACCCACCGCTTTGGTTCATGTCGAGCATATAGGCGAAAAATTCACTGTTCGCGCATTAATTGATGCCGGGTCGACTAGAAGTTTTCTCCTAAGACGTGTTCAACAGAATTTAGCTATCCCCCTAGAGCGCCATCATAGCGAAATATCAGGGTTCGGTGAAACAGTGGTAGGAGTTCGAAGGGAAGGTGCTATGTCACAGTTAAATCTCGAATATCCGATTTTAAAATTAAAATTCGAGCGATTGTGGTACCAACGTTAGCACATTTTATGCCTTCACGGTCGATTCCAGTCCAAAATTTAGAAGATATAAGAGGTTTAAAGATGGCAGACCCCTATTTCTACAAACCGGCGGCAATCGAAATGATTATTGGTAGTGATTACTTGCCTTTTATAAATTTGAGCGGCGTAAAAATAAATATTGGCAATAATCTTGAAGCTCGAGTTTCGCCTTGCAGCGATCTGGCCCTTCATGAGCAATTAAAAAAGTTTTGGGAAATAGAAGAGGCTGAAAAAACCGATTTTCAAGCTGGAAGTGGATTTTCATTAAACGACGTGCTCTACCAGGGTCCTACTCTTCAAACGGATCTGATGCAGCTCGTTTTACGATGGCGGAATTTCATTTCATTTATTTCATTTCATTTATTGAAAAATACATTCCTTACAGACTATGATTACAAATAGTTAAAAAAGTACATTTTTAGCTAAAATATTTACAAAATTATTTTAATACTTTGAACAAAAAGTTTTTAAAGCAAAATTTTGGTGTGCAAAATTCAAATTGTTGGTTAGATTCTCTTTGCTGATTTATATTTATGGTATTAAGACAAGTAAATGCACGAGTCAAAGTGCTATTTAGAGCGTAACTAGTACGGTGACAAGGAACATTAAATATTTCAACATACCTAAGGCTTCTAGGTTGAACATAAAAAGGAATCAATGACAGTAGATCGGGGCAGCCAATACCACCATTAATTATATCGAAAACAAGTACACCAGACTGGACCTTTCTTCGAAATTCTAACGTTTGTATGCCTAACCACGAACATTTTAATTCATAGGTTGGTAGAGGATTAACCATTGTTACTAAAGAGACAACAAATTTTAAAAACTTACGCTGAACTCTCTCAACACGACAGATATGAATATCGCAACGTGGTGACCAAACAGGAGAAGCATACTCAAGTTTTGATCTAACCAGAGATATGTAAACCAATTTCAACGTATTTGGATCTGTAAATTCAGAACAATTTCTCCTTAAAAAACCAAGTACTTTATACGCTCTTGGAATTATATATTCTATATGATTTACAAAAGACAAAGAGGAATCAAATACAACCCCAAGATCCATATTAGACTTAACCGCTTTTAAAAAATAGTTACCAATTTTAAAAACAAATTGTATTGGGTTATTACACCGATAAAAAGACATGTGTACACATTTTGATAGATTTAAGTGTAGTTTATTTAAGACACCATGCATTAAGTCTATCTAAATCTATTTGCAAATCAAAGATATCACGTAATGAATTAGCTTTCAAATAAAATTTAAGGTCATCTGCATACAGAAGAAAACTAGATTTTTTAAAACAATAAGAAATATCATTAATAAATAAATTGAACAACAACGGGCCTAAGATGCTACCCTGTGGTACACCCGATGTTTGTAAATACGGCTCCGATTGGAAGTTTTCTATGACTACCCTGCAAACTCTTCCAGTTATGTAGGATTCAATCCACTTTAAAAAATTAGCATGAAAACCCATGTTCTGTAACTTAGCAAAAAGAATGCTATGAGACACTTTGTCAAAAGCTTTGGAAAAATCCGTATAAATTGCTTCAACCTGGCTGCCCTGTTCAAAGGCCGAAATACAATATTAATTAAATACTGTACGATTAGTGGTAGTGGATCTACCAGCAAAAAAAACATGCTGCTTGGGTGTAATCCATGCCTTAGTAATGAAAAATAATCTTTTATAAATTACATGTTCAAAAATTTTAGATACAGAAGACAACTTGGAAATCGGTCTGTAACATGTTACGTCATCCCTTTTTCCATTTTTAAAAACAGGTGTTATTGTTGCCGACTTCCACTGGTCAATAAAAACACCTTCCCTAAGAGACAAATTAAAAATAAAAGTAAGAGCAAAAGTTAATGCAGTCGCCGATTTTTTTAATAAGTGAGCACATAAACCATCTGCATCAGATTTAAAACTATTTTTGATTTTCATAATTGCGTTAAAAACCTCATCTTCAGAGATTACAACGTTACCAATGTTTACCATAGACAAAGGGTTAGACAAATTAGTAACAAAACTTGATGCAGGATCAAAGTTTGATTTAAAAAAGTTTGCGAACAAATTAACTGGATCATTGCACGATTGAGCAACTACATCACCATATTTTACGGTGGTCGGTATATCCGATACCTGTTTTTTAGATTTTATAAATGACCAGAAAGATTTTGGATTACCTTTAATTTCATCCTCTTTTTCAATTATATATTGCTTATAAAGAAACTTGTTTAAAAAGTTAAATTCTCGTTGATAATGAGCAAACATAAGTTGGCTATCAGGATTTCCAGATTCCAAAAAGAGTTTGTGAAATTTATTACGGAGATTTTTAAGCCTCTTAAGACCCTTTGTATACCAAGGAAGATTATATGGCTTACATTGCTTAAATGGTATAGTTTCCCTACAAATACCTAATACTTTTTGCAAGAAAATATCATAGCAGCTCGAAGTTTGTTGTCCGGTAAATATATCCAACCAACCAACTTCATCTAATAATGAATTAAGCACATCAAAGTTACATAAATTAAAATTAAAATTATTCAACGTTAAAGTTGGCGAAATTTTAAAAAACTGATAAGACTCAATCTCTACAACTAAAGGTAAATGATGTATATTACGTAAAGATATTGGCAGTAAACTCTCGTAAACAATAAATTTACAATCATATGGAACAAAAATAAGATCCAAAAAACGGTTTAATTGATTGGCAAAATGATTTATTTGAATAAAATTTAAACAAAACAAACTGTCAACAAAATTTATTTCATTAATTTTGTTTACGTGAGAAGGAAATAATGAATTATTATCAAAAAAACGCGTCCAATGAAGATCTTTAAGATTAAAATCCCCGAAAACACAGATACGAGAGTTTACCCCCATGCTATTTTCAATCATTAAAATATTATCAATGTGAGAATTATAAATAGAGTCCAGACTAGCAGGAGGAATGTATGACACGCAAACGTTTAATTCCATATTTAAGCCAGAAATAGATATCACCAGCTGATCCAACAAACCTTTAGAGTCATCCATATTAAACATAGCCGACTTGAAGCAAGATTTAACAGCAACTAGAACACCTCCACCTTTTAAGCACCCAGTAAGAATTGCATTTCTATCCTTTCTATAAACTGAATAAAGCTAAGTATCAAAAAATTCAGCGTCAGAAAAGTCGCTGTTTAGCCACGTTTCCACCAAAACAATTACGTCATATTCATATTGGGTTGAAAAGTCAAAGATTTGTTTGCCTTTGGTACGCATTCCAGATAGATTCTGGTAATAAAGCTTAAAAAATGATTTATTACAGGTTACGTTTGCTGGGCCTGCTCTACTTTCTTTTTAAAATTTACAAAAGAACGCACCCTTATGTTATTTGGCCAAATTGCAGGATTTAAAATTTCATTATAAAAAGATGGAGATATTCCGAGTTTAAAGTTGACTCGACGAAGCTCAGTAACATCAGCGTCTTTTTTAACTAGCTTATAGCGTAACATATGCTGCTTGTCTATCTTAGTATGCTTTTCAACAGATGAAATTATTTGATCAGTTTCCACAGTTGGTTTAAATGACGAAAGATGAATCCATTTCTTAACTATAACTATTTCTAACTCATCAGAAGTATTTGTACCCAAAACAACTGGTCGCCTCCTACGCCTACGCCTCTGTACACTCACCCAACCATTTGTATTTTGATTTGGTTGTGGGTCGTCTTCAAACGCATTATTATTAACCAAACCAACTTCAGACGCAACCGTAGGGTACGACAAAACAGAAGAAGCCTCCGACAGCATAGGCTGACTATTTACTGCAGTTTGAATGCGTGTGTTTTTTTTATCACTCACAACACTATAAGAAGCAATTGCATTAGAGTTGTTGTTCTTTACTTTTTGTTGATTTAGTTTTTGACGACTCAAGGTTATTTAAAAGTTCATCGAACCTGCGTTTTAAAGTTTGAACATCATCGCTAATTGTTTGAGTAGTTGTTATTGTCTGTTTAAGCTCTGCCACTTCATTTGATAAAGCACAGATTTGTTGAAACATATTAGACGGCACTTTAAGGCAATTGTCACAATTGTAGACTACATTTTTGTTATTGTTAAACAGTTCACAATTTTTGTCTTCTATTTTAGCACATATTAAATGAAACTTTGCTCTGCATATATGGCAAGCAATACTTTTTGTATTTAGCGCATTAAAACATTTCGCGCACAACGTATTATCCATAACGACTACACAGTTAAGCGTTCAGTTGAAGACTGACTGGACGTATTCACTGGAGACATACAGAAGATGTATAGGCAGATTTTGATGCATGAAGCAAATCGCCCTTATCAACAGATCTTATTCCGTAACCAAGCTGAGGGATATGTGAATTCATTTCAGCTTAAAACTGTAACGTTCGGCGTTAATTGCGCCCCCTTTTTGGCGATTAGGACTCTACTTGAGCTAGGTCATGATTGCAGATACTTGTATCCCAAAGCATCGATTATTTTGAAAAACGAGGTCTACGTTGATGACATACTGTCCGGGACACACACACTGGAAGAGGCCAAGCAGAAGCAAGGGGAGCTTATCACAGCTTTGAAATCAGGTGGCTTCCCCCTTAAAAAGATGACAGCAAATGATCAGTTTTTACTTGAAATTTTGCCCCGGGAGGATCTTCTAGACGAAGATTTTTTGAAGTTTGATTACTCCAGCTCTTTAAAAACATTGGGAATTCGCTGGAATGCGTTAGCGGATATATTTTACTATGCTGTCGAGCCAATTGAAATTACCCCATCCGCTACGAAACGAAAAATCTTGTCGGTAATAGCGAGATTATTTGACCCTCTAGCTTGGTTAGGCCCAGTCGTTATTGTTGCTAAGACTTTGATGAAAGAATTATGGGAAGCAAAGTCTAATTGGGACGAAGGGATACCTCTACACATACTTGTGAAATGGACTTTATTTTTAAAAAACTTTCGAAAATTAAAATACCTAGATGGGTAGATTTTTCTCCAGGATACAAAATTCAGATACATGGCTTCTGTGACGCCTCAGAGAAGGCATATTGTGGTTCGGTATACATTCGAACAGAAAATTTAGAAGGCCAAATAAGTAGCCACTTGCTAGTTGCAAAAACGAAAGTGGCCCCGATTAATCGGACTACTGTTCCGAAACTCGAATTGTGTGGAGCTTTATTGTTGGCTAAGCTCGTCCGTAGTGTAGTCACGAATTGCCAGTTCACCTATGAGCTATTTTTGTGGACAGACTCGTCCATAGTCATAGGGTGGTTGCAAAAACCTCCCTACACGTTAAAAACTTTTGTCGCAAATCGTGTGACTCAGATCATCAGCTTCGCCAGCGCGCAACACTGGAAACATGTCAAAACTGAGGAAAATCCTGCAGACATGGGCACTCGAGGCTGCTCCCCGCAGGAACTTGCAGACAATCAACTCTGGTGGCATGGGCCTGCCTGGCTACACCTTCCAACAACATTGTGGCCAATACCTCGTACGTTTGACCCAGTCGACTTGGAGACAAAAAAGTCCATCATCAACTTTCATCTTGACATAAACTGCACAGATGTCCTAGAAGAATTTTCATCTTTTGAAAAAGCGTTGCGAATTCTTTGTTATCGATTTAGATTTGTCAACCGAGTTCTCAAGAAACCATTTTCCACCGAAAAGTTTATTACAGCTCGAGAAATTAGTTCAATGAAAACTCGACTCATCGCGCTCGCTCAAAAGAGATATTTTTACCGTGAATATGATTGCCTGAAAGAAAAGAGACCGTTAAGCCGCAAAAGCAGATTGCTTAACTTGAATCCTTTTATGGATAAGGACGACCTTTTACGAGTTGGCGGCAGGCTTATTAATGCAGGCTTAAGTTACGAGGAACGTCATCCAGTTATTGTGCCAGAAGGGTCTCAATTTGCGAGGCTCCTAGTTAGTTTTACCCATCGCATTATGCTCCGCTCTGAGCACCATATAATGCTACGTGCGATTCGACAGGGATTTTATATCCCCAGATTAAAGAATCTTGTCCGAAAATGCATCAGAGAATGCAAGGCCTGTACGATTTATAAGCATAAGGTCCAGCACCAAATCATGGCCGCACTCCCCCCAGAACGCGTGAACTTTTCCCTGCCTTTCACGTATACCGGAGTCAATTTCGCTGGTCCCTTTAATGTTAAATCCTCGGCGTTGAGAAATGCGAAGATTCTGAAAGGGTACGCAGCGGTGTTCGTCTGCTTCTCTACCCGAGCCGTCCATTTAGAAGTCTGTTCAGACCTCTCAGCTGATGCCTTTCTAGCCTGCTTTCACCGCATAAGGTCCAGCACCAAATCATGGCCGCACTACCCCCAGAACGCGTGAACTTTTTCCTGCCTTTCACGTATACCGGAGTCGATTTCGCTGGTCCCTTTAATGTTAAATCCTCGACGTTGAGAAATGCGAAGATTCTGAAAGGGTACGCAGCGGTGTTCGTCTGCTTCTCTACCCGAGCCGTCCATTTAGAAGTCTGTTCAGACCTCTCAGCTGATGCCTTTCTAGCCTGCTTTCACCGCTTTACCGGGCGTAGAGGACTCCCCAAGACCATGTTTTCCGACAAAATTTCGTCGGCGCAAGCTATGCTGTTCTTAAAGGCCACAACGAGTTCTTGAAATTTATTGAAAAGACTTTAATCGAAAAGTACTCCACCTTGGGCGTTACCTGGTCTTTTATAGCGCCATATGCACCTCATATGGGTGGCCTCTGGGAGGCCGCAGTCAAGAGCATTAAGTCTCACCTGAAGAAAGTAACCAGCAGCCTATCTTTCACGTTCGAAGAGCTCAGCACGCTGCTAGTTCGTATTGAAGCCATTTTAAATTCGCGGCATCTATCGCCTCTTACCGAAAACCCGGGTGAAGTACTACCACTGACCCCAGGACATTTACTTCGAGGAGCTCCAATTACAGCACTACCAGATGCACCCGCAGAACCACCGCTCGAAGACGTGCCATTCCTAAAACCTGGGAAAGATTAAAAGCGCTACAACATATTTTTGCTCGACGGTGGAAGTCTGAATATATAACCGAGCTTCAACGACGTTTTAAATGGCAAAAGGAACGCGACAACTTAAAACCAAATGATATTGTTATAGTCAAAGAAGACTTACTCCCACTTACCGAGTGGCTCCTGGGTCGCGTTAACAGCGCCATCTATGGTCGAGACAGCAAAGTACGAGTTGCTGAAGTAATCACAAAGAAGGGTAAAATTTTACGCCCAGTTGTAAAACTATGTTTTCTACCGATAAACAATACTGAAAGTAAACCCCCATCGCAACCTACCAAATAATCTACCAAATTCCTCAACAAAAATAGAAAATTAGAAAATTAGGTATTTTTTAACACTGCATATACTTCTTTCTTTTCTTTTACTACTAATACAGCTGAAGAAGCGACCACGCTGCCACATTTGCTACCTCAACCACCCTCTGCGGTACTGTAAGGGGTTTAAAGAGCTCAGGGTTGAACTACGCTGGTCAGCGGAAAAGGCTTCTGCCTAGATTGTAGCGCCTATGACCATGCCCGAGACGAGTGTTCCTCGGCCAATTGATGTTCAGTGACGGTCAACGGGCAGGCCTTCAACGCCCTTCACCACACTCTGTTGCAGCCAGAAGTGGGAAAGAATGTTCTCGCTAAACCTCACCAAGGGGTAAACCTCACCGAGGGGTCCTCGTCCCTCGGCAGTATTGGCTGGATCATATCTGGTGTGTGGAGGGGGTGCTCTTGCCATGCGTCGGGGGAGCATGTTGAAGCGACTTCAGACTTTATTTTATTTTTTTTCTAATTTTCTTTATTCTGCTTTAATTTTTATTTATCTATTTTTTTTCTTCTTATTTTATTTCTTAAATCTTTAATTTTGTAAGTTTCTTTAATTTTGAATTTTGTTTTTGGAATTTGTATTTCCTTTTCTCTAAGTGTAGAGTAATTCTCAAGGTTTCTTTTACTTTTTTTTTTTTGCTATAATTGTCTCTTGAGATTGTTTTTTATTTGAGTCTTATTTGGTTACTACGAACCTATATTTGTTAAAGTTTTTAGTATTAGTATTAATCTCACAACAGAAGGAGCAAGAAGCTCAATAAAAACCTTTTTTGAAAGAATTGAAAATAAAGACCAACCGTGTTTTTATTTTTTAACAATACTCAGCGGCTAGGAAGAAAGTCTAGCCCACAGTCCTTATTGACAATAATCGGTTTATATTGCCAGTCACTTGGTTTTTTCTACGGTGCTTTAAATTCAACGTCGAGTAGAATTGACACTGTTTTAGTCGGCAGGAAATTTTATGACGAAATTAAAGAAATTTTATTTAGAAAGTAGATATGTATATAGTTTCAATTAGTCCAACAAATGTTAACCAAACACCTGTGTTTTAAATTAATAAAAACGTTTTGGACTTCGGGAGAAATGAAGTACCACTTACAGACCAATCTAAATTAGTGCGTAAAGCATTTTCTATGTCAAAAATTATCATGCACATACGAAATGTTAACTTTAACCCAAGTTACCCGATTTGGAGAGCGCGAGTTACATCCTTCCCACAAAAACTATCATTACCGTCCATAAAATGTAGGGTGACAACAAAATATTAAATTACATTTCCATTCCCACATTTTATGGAGTGCAACGGAAGCAGTTTTGCGAACGTTGGATAGCTTAAAAATATTTTAAAATAAAGTGTAAGTGAGTCTTAAGATTGTTTTAAATAAATAAAGTTATCCCTCCGAAGAGCGGACAACTAGAAAAAACTAAATTGTTTTAATACATTTCTGGCGCCCAACGAAAGGAACCTTTTCTGAAGAAAAGATAATATTGGAACAGAAGTTTCATAAAAACCAAATATTTGAGTTGTACTTATATAAAAGAAAATATTTCCTTTATACAAGTTAAGCATTCTTAAAAATAAATAAATAAACAAATAATTAAATATCAAGTGAAACTCATGAACCGAAAAGACACTTTCGACAACAACCGACAAATTAACATGGAGGAGGAACTACAACAAAGAGTCGTAGAATTGGAAACTATTCTTAAGCAACAAGAATTAAAAATTAATTTACAACAGCAGCAGCTTGAACAACAATTACTGCAAATTAATACTCAACGGCAGCATGTACACCAAAGTCAATTGCAACAAGTTAATGTACATCAACAGGAAGAACCAGTTCAAGTGCAGCAGGGAATTGTTTTTCAACCTGACCAAATCGTAAGGGAATTTAGAAGCATCAAACCCTTAAATGGAAATCATAATATAAGACAATTTATACAATCAGTGGAATCAACAATGGCTTTAGCTGTTAATAATCAGGCTTTGCTGGCATATGGGGTGAGAATAATTATAAATGAGAAGCTTGAAGGCAATGCAGGAAGGATAGTTAGAGAATTAGACAATAATGCCACTTGGGAACAGGTAAAGGAAAAATTATTGAGCAGCCTACAATCAAGAAAGACGTATGCGGAGATATTCAACTTCTGTAGAAGTGTTAAAGTGAGTAACTTAAATGAACTTTTTGATATATTTATTAAGGCTAAATATGAAATTAATGAACTATATGAAGTAGATGTAAGAAAACCAATAGTCTATAGCCCAGCTTATGTGGACAGAGATTTAGTAGACCTATTAATGGAGAAAATTGATGGACCGATAAGAGCCCATTTAGATGAACATGAAACATTGAATAATATAATCACAAAATATACAAAATTGAAACTTTTATATGATACTAGAGCTATAGCTTTTGCTCACAGAATTGATCTTAGAAATAGACAAAAATCAAGTTACAATAAACCCTTTGCTGATGTTAAGACAAACAATGGTTATCGTACACCTAAGGAAAATTGGCAAAATTTTAGGTCAAATAATTTCCAAAGCCAAAATGGCAGATTTCAAAACACAAACAATAATTTTAGGACCGATAACATTCAACAATTAGATAGAAATTTTAGAAGTTCAGGTCAGGGCTTAAATTATAATATACATCTAGGGCATCAGAATATGGGTAATCGTCAGACAAGATCTAACCAAACCAGAAGTTATAACCAAAGTAGACAACAACGTCAATCAAACTTCTCAGGCCAGGAAACAGAACCGATGGAAATAGGCACAATTCGTGAGGAACGGGACATAAATTTTCACATACCGCCTCAAGGACCACCTTGCCCATAATAGTAATCTCAATAGGGAAGCAAAAAATTAGGTGCCTAATAGATACAGGCTCAACGACAAGTATCATTAAACAAAACAAATTACTTGATAACTATCCGGAACAGAAACTCGAAAGACCAATCAAATATCGTACTTTAAATGGACTTAATGAAATATATTCTTACTTGATTACACCTTTTCCCAAAGAATTCTGTTGTTTGGGAACACTTAGTTGGAAGGTTGTTAATTTTAAGAATGATAATTATGATGCCATAATGGGACAAAACTTCTTGAAACCACTCGGGGCAATAATAAATAGTAATCATGGTTATGTTGAAATTTTAAACAAAAATATATTTTTTGAGGAAATGAATTATCCTTTTTATATCGACAATATATGTTCCCTAGAACCAATTTCTATTGAATCAGTTTTCGATAAGATTAATTTTGGGCATCTAAATAATGAAGAAACAAAGAAAATTACAAATCTTTTGAACGATTTCAAGGACTTATTTTATATTGAAGGTGATGAACTTTCGGCAACAACTGAAATAGAACATAAAATTATTACTGACACAGAAAAGCCTCTTTATTCGAAGATTTATCGTTATCCTCAAATTCATGAGGATGAAATCAGGAAACAAATAGATAACATGCTAAAACATAATTTTATTCGGGAGAGCAACTCGGCCTATAATAGTCCCCTATGGATTGTCCCAAAGAAAACCGATAACTCAGGTACCAAAAATTGGCGTATAGTCATAGATTATAGAAAGTTGAATGAACATACAGTTGAAGACAAATTCCCAATACTAAACCTAAACAGCTTATTAGATAGATTAGGGAGAGCCCAATATTTCTCCACTATAGACCTGGCGAAAGGGATTCACCAAATACTTCTCGCAGAGGAGGATAGAAAGAAAATTGCGTTTTCTACTCCATTTGGGCACTTTGAATTCATCCGAATGCCTTTTGGACTACGAAACGCACCTTCGACCTTTCAAAGGTTGATGAACTCGGTGCTGAGGAATCAAAAAACCTGTGTCGTCTATATGGACGATATTTTAATATTTAGCACTTCGCTAGCAGAACATATTAATAATATCAGGGAGAAATATTCAAGACTTTAAGAAAGGCCCAGCTAAAAATACAGATAAACAAATGTGATTTCCTACAAAAGGAAACCCAGTTTTTAGGCCATATGTTAACAACTAATGGCATCAAACCAGACCCAAACAAAATTTCAGTGATACAGAAGCTTAAACTTCCAACTACTGAGAAACAAATTAAATCGTTTCTAGGTATGACTGGATTTTACCGAAAATTCATTCACAATTATGCTAAGATAGCGTATCCAATGACGAAGTTTTTAAGGAAAGACGAAAAAATAAACACAAATGATCCTAGCTATATTACATCTTTTGAGAAACTCAAAGAGCTCATAACAAATTCACCCATATTAAGATACCCAAATTTTACCAAACGTTTTAAAATTGTAACAGACGCAAGCAACAATGCACCCAATAGCATATGCTTCGCGAACCTTAAATAAACACGAAACCAACTATGCAACAATTGAAAAAGAATTGTTAGCAATAGTTTGGGGTGTAAAATATTTTAGGCCTTATATATATGGAAAGGAATTTGATTTGGAAAGCGACCACCAACCCTTAAAATGGCTTATGAGCAAATATTCAGGCAGATATATAAGTCCTAGACTACAAAGATATCTCATTGATTTGGGCGAATACCAATTGAAAATAGAATACATAAAAGGAAAGTATAACTACATTGCCGATTTTCTTAGCAGAATTAACGTTGAGACAAATGAAATAAATACAACAGAACCAATTAAAGAGGATTTTGTATATAATGGAGAAACAAATAGCGAGGCAGATTCTTTGGAGGTACAAACAATACACTCACAGGAGGAGGACCACGGCGATGGTGATGGAATATTGGAAACAATCGTAAATCGCTTCAAATTTCAGATCATCGTTGTGGAAGAAAAAGAAAGTAATGTCAAAACAATTTTCGGCAATAAAAGAATTTTTATAGATAGAAATGACATTGAGCAGGAAAATGTTTCTAATATCTTAAGAAGAGAAGTTACAAAAGGAAAAAGGACTAAAGAGTTTTCTTATAGGGATAAATACAAAATAGTTAAATGTTCCTACTTTGCTAAGGACATGGAAAATGAGAATGAACTAAATTAACATATAGCTCTCTTTCATAAATATGAAAGCGGTCATTCCGGAATATTAGCTACTTATGAGAATATCAAACATAAAATATATAACCCAAATTTAAAAATGGCCATACATAAGATAATAAATAATTGCCATATTTGCTCATTGGCAAAGTATGACAGAAACCCTGTAAAGAAAAAGTTCCAAAGAACTGAAACACCAACAACCGTAAACGAAATAGTACATGTGGACACATATGTAAATAGTAAGCAGTCTTTTATGGTTTTCATAGACAAATTTTCAAAACATGCAGTCTGTTTCCACATGCCTGACAGAAATAGTACAACTATAGTACAAAAACTCAGGGAATTCTTAGCAATAAAAGGTAAAACGAAAAAATTTGTGTTTGACAATGAATTCAATTCGAACAATGTCAGAAATTTCTTAAATGAAGAAGGAATTGACTTCCATATAACAAAACCAAATAGTCATACCGGGAATGCTGATGCAGAACGGTTAAACAATACCATAACAGAGAAAATAAGAGCACTTAACCTAGAAGAACAGTTACCAATAGAAACACAAATAATAAAAGCTATTAATTTCTATAATAATAGTTATCACAGTACAATAAAATGTACCCCTTTCGATGTAGTTAATAATAAAATAAACTATGAAATAATTAAGAAAAGAATTGAGAAGTATAAGGATAAATTGGATGAGAAACGAAACCCAAATGGGGAAAATTATGTAGAGAATAGGGAAGAAGGTTATATAAAAAACTACAAGGCTTTACGTCATAAAGAACAGCCCAAATACCGAAAGCATTCCTTGAGAAACATTCATGAATCTAACATTAAAAGACCGTTCAAATTTGCGGAAAATGGGGATTTCTCTGACAACGACGATATTGACTTTGAGTATTTGTCTGAGCGTTTAAAAAATCTTAAGGGCCGCTTTTTGAAAAATTTTGTAGGTCATCTTGCTCTCGATGTTACTAATGTTTACAAGAAGTTATGCATTCCTGCAGATTAATCAACTACCGGATAATAACGGTTATATCGACATAAAAGTTGATGATGTAGAGATAGTAAACACCACGAATACAATTGTCCATATTATAAGTGTTGGCAAAATACTTGAGACTCTGAACCTTATAGAAACGAATATCAAAGCACTAGATGTAAGTAATAAGCAAGTACTCTTGAGTGAGATAGAAAGCATATACGAAAAAGTTCAGACTATAATTCCTAGGGTAAAGAGAAGTAGAAGAGGCTTATTGAACGTTGTCGGCAAGGCACAGAAATGGTTGTTCGGGACTATGGACGACGAAGATAGAACCGACATTTTGGAGCATCTGTCAGCTACGGACGAAAATAACAGAAATTTAATAAAAACAGTAAATAGGCAAATAATTGTAAATGATTCATTTAATAAATCAATAAACAGTTTAAGGGATTCGATAGAAAAAGATAGAATAAACATTAAATCTGCATTTCAGGAGATTCGGAAAAGTAATAATGAAATTGTAAAAAGATTGTTATATTTAGACCAATTGTCAAAGTTGAAGGTTATTGAAGACAAAATAGAAAAAATACAAGACAACATCGCATCGGCAAAAAATAATTTTGTACATCCTAGTATTTTTACGAGACAAGAAATTGAACTATTTAAAATCGATTTTTATAAGTTAAAATTGTTGAGGAGCGGTGTGATGAGTTTTAGTGAAGATTCAATAATTGTGGCTGTTCAAATCCCTGATGAAATTATAGTTACACAATTGAGATCGTTAGTTCCGATGCCAAATAAAAATCACCTAGAAATTGATGAATATAACGTAAACATAGTTGAAATAAATAATATTGTGTTAGAATACAAGGAAAATACAATTCTAAGGCATTTAAAACCATCAAAACATTGTTCTCTGACATGTAGCTGCAAATACAGATTCAATAATAAAACAAATATAGTATGTTTAGATGACAAAACTATTTTGTTGAAAAATGTAAGAAACGAAAAACTTGGGCAGACTTGTGACAATAGGAACTTAAGCTTATCGGGAAACTATCTAATAAATTTTAACAATTGTAATCTCACAATTTTTAATCAGACCTTTAAAAATAATAAAAATGTAATTTATGAAAAGTTTTTTTATCCACCGGACAAAATCGCTAACTTTACTCATAATGAAATAAAGTTTGAAAAAATTATGTTAGAACATACTAAAAATATTGACGAAATAAAAGAATTAAGATTTCATAACAAAATAGTATATGGACTTAACTCTACTGTAATAATATTAGTTATAATTATATCAATAATAATTTATACATTAAAAAGAAGAGAAAAAACAAATTTAAAATTAAAATTAAATGAAACTAAAAATATTACGGTTCTAAATACCGAAGATATTATAAAGAAATATCGTGTTGATAATGTATCAAAATCAGAAGTTAAGGAGCATGCTGAGTTATAAATTAATTATATCTTAAGTTGTGGTATATTATGCAATTCAATATATTTACGTTAATACTTATTTTATTTTGAATATTGTCACTCATTGTAAGTAATGTTTTATAGTTGTGATACACTTGTATTTTCTGTATGCAGTATGAAATGTATGTATGCAAAACGAAAGTGCCTAATTTGATTTATGTTTTAATTTCACTCATAATTGTGGAATGTTCCTAAAGCACTTAAGCTTGAAGAATATTATTTGGATAAAATTACTAATTACCTTTTATAAGATCAAAATATGAATTTACAACAAACATATTAAGCAACAAATTACATACATTTTGATGATAGGAATTAAGAGATTTTTGTTCGTATATATATTAAGAAAAGGCAAAATTCGGGAGAATTTTAGCTAAAGGGTGGAGGAGTTACATCCTTCCCACAAAAACTATCATTACCGTCCATAAAATGTAGGGTGACAACAAAATATTAAATTACATTTCCATTCCCACATTTTATGGAGTGCAACGTAAGCAGTTTTGCGAACGTTGCATAGCTTAAAAATATTTTAAAATAAAGTTTAAGTGAGTCTTAAGATTGTTTTAAATAAATAAAGTTATCCCTCCGAAGAGCGGACAACTAGAAAAAACTAAATTGTTTTAATACATTTCTCGCGTTGAGTAGTGAAGTTGGCTGTTAAAAATTGGTTTAAAAGTCGTCCGACATGATGTGGCACAAACTTTAAATTGACGTCCACAAAGGCATATACGTAATATGGGTGAAATGCCGTTTATAATAATTTTTAAATGAAAATTTTAACAATATGTTTTGAAAATAATAGTTTATATAGGACAAAATTTGCAAATGTAATTTAAAAATATTGTTGCTTTTTTTGTGAACACCCAGTGAGAACATTGCTACCATTGTGAATCTGGTTTAAGAGCTTGTTTATAATAAAAAAATTTTAAATTTATAAAAAGTTTATAAAATAAATTTAAACGAAATGTTGTTTTTATAAATTTTATTAGATTCATTACGAAAAAAGCCTTTGAATATAGAACTAAAGAAGATTTAAGCAAGATTTTATCAGATCTTCGTGGAAATCAGATCTCTGATATATTTCGTTTGAATAAGATTGGTCCCCCCGCATAAAGATGGCCTTTAATAGTTTCGGTTATGGCTTTATAGATCCCTTAAGAAGTATATATTTACGTATTTATCTCTTCGAGCACATTTGAATTCAATGCAATTTCAAATAAGTGAAGTATATGTACAAATGGTGCACATGAATATCGTCTTTTTGCAAGTTAACGCTTTATGTGTTCATATTTCCACACCACCTGCGAGGTAAAGAACATGACGCATTTTTTTAAAGTGGTATCCCCGGTAGGTATAATCCACATATCCTAAACTTAAAACCGTTATTTTTGCAGCTGATTATAAAAAAAACTTTTGCTTAAAGAAAGAAGTAAAACTTTAATTATTTATCTGAGATAAAATAGAATATTTTGGTAATCCGCGTTGAGAAGTCCAGGAAGATTTACAACTTTAAATTATAAATTAAATATAGCAAAAGTAATAATAAGTAATTAATAAGACATTTATGAGTTACGTATTTATTAAATTCATTAATTTCTTTTTATTTATTTAAGTATATACATTTGAGTACAATTTTTTATTGAAGATATTTAAAAAGTAATTACTTTACATATAGTTATGTAAAACTACTAGGCTGGAGCTTTGTTCGCCTTTAAAAGTGCGCGCCGTTCATTTATTATTTGGCCGGTGGCAGAAAATATTCTTTCACATGGTACTGAAGTCGCCATAATGCAAAGACGTTTCATTGCATACATATAAACATGTGGGTACAATGATTTTCGTCCTTTCCACTTCTTAAGGGGATCTTCTTTTCTCTGCACATACTCCTCATTTAGGTCCTTATCTAATTCCCTAATGGTTGCAGCTTTAATGTTATCCGGTCTAACAATTTTTCTAAAGTCTGCATCATAATCATTCCATATACTGGAATTTTCTTCAACTGCAGAACTGAGTACATTTGGAGCTGCCTCATTCACTTCACCATCTTTTGGCAGTCTTACTTGACTTATTCTGTCTCTTAATATTTTAATACTATCCTCGTTTGTTGTTTTATTTTTAAAACCATTTTCTTATATCGGGGATCAAGTATGGTGCTTTCCGCATACAAATTATTCACCTCCAGGTTACCAAAGCGCATTGTCATTTCTTTTTGCAGCGTTTTTATAATTTGCGCTATAGTGGGCTTTAAGGAGTAGCATTTGGAAATAAAACGTTCCAAAAGATTGCACAACAATGTAACTTTAGAAAGCGTTACATGTTTCTCCGAAGACATTTCAATTGTTATTTCGTAGAACGGCTTAAAATTGGTATAATGTTGGTCTATTGAGGGAGAGGGTTGAAATTACAGCACCCTTAATTTAAATATTCTCTTCAGCATTTCAAAAGTCGAATTCCAGCGTATGACGACATCCTGCTTGAGTTTTAATTCTGGAAGGCTCATTTGCTTTTGAGCTTCTTTTAACATTTTCAAACCCTGTGTGCTTTTGTGAAAATATTCCACAATTCTTTTTACTCTTATTACAACGCCGTTGACACTCTTTAGAGATGATTGAACCACTAAATTTAAGGAGTGGGCAAAACACCCAGTTGCTCGTCATCCTCCAAGATTTATTGCTGCAGGAATGTTTGTTGCATTGTCACTTACAATGGCGGTTACTTTATTTGTTAATTCAAACTCTGAGATGACTTTTTTATAAGAAATTACACAAATTTTCGCTAGTATGCCGTTCACCATGCTGTTCGCAGGATAACAAATGCGATTTCAAATTTTTGTGAGAGTCTATAAAATGGGATGTAACTGCCATATATATTGTGTTTGTTAAACAAACTGCAAAGGCTGAGCTCACTTCGGCTTTAATAACATCTAAAATTTCCATATGAGTAGATGGCAGCAAATTGTAGGAAATAGTTTTTCTTGTTGGTAAGGTGTAGACTGGGCACTGCGATACTTCTTCTATAAGCTTTTTTTCCCACGGTTCTTCCACAATTCTTAAGGCGTGGTGTCCCTTGGCTATCATCTTAAGAACCTGCTTATCAATTTTTTCCACTTTTTTATAGGTAGAGGTCTACGCAAAAACTTAGTCATAGTCTGTTGCTGTTGGGGTATTATAGTGCTAGTGGTAGGTACATCACTTTCAGTATCTACTGAAGACATTGGCGTTGATTCTTGCCTTTCAATTGTGATTGGAGTAAGCGGATGTTTACTCTTCATATGTCGAGTTAAATTACTTGTAGAACCACCCGCTGTACTTAAGCAGGCCTTGCAATACTTTTAAATATATTTTTTTTTCTTCTTTTTTTTTGTTTCACTCCGCAAAAATTAAATATAAATTATTTTTAATACAAATCGTTCAATAACGATATGTTACCGGTATATATGTATATTAAGTTGTCTAGGACAATTAATACACTAATATATGTAGAAATAAGCGCGTAAAATTTTTTTATAATAAATTATAATTTATATAATAAAATTTTAATATTTAAATTTAGCAATAAATTAAGCTGCAAAAAAGCAATTATTATTTTATATTATTTAATTTAATCAATTTCTTTATTTTTAATTTTCCGATAATTTTTTTAAACTTTATACTTATTTTTTGTTTGAAGAAAATTTTCTTTTTAAACATTAAAATTTTTGCTGCGTTTTCAATGAAGAATTTGTACAACTTTTCTTTCGTTTTCTGGGAAAATACAATTTTAGTAACGTATATTAATCACAATAGTCAAAAATTCTAAAAGGCGCTACCATATAGTTTTGCCGCTTTACACAACGTTGCCATAAAATTTAAAAAAACTTATTTTTTTAAAATAAAAATTATTTTCCTACAAAAGTGCCAACATTTTTTAAAGAAAAAAAAAACAAACATTTTTATTAAATCCTTTTATTTGAGGTCTTTTTCTTTTTTTTTTTATAAAAAAATATTAAATTTATTAAATCCAATATTTCAGCACTCCGTGGTGTGCCTTCTTCAGGGATTTTTTCTTGAATATTTGACAAAATTAGCAACTTTTAATATATTTAACAAAATGTCATATTTTCAATTAAATACAAAAAGGTTTTCCAATTCAAACCTAATCTATTACAGTTTAAATACATTTTTTAATTAATTCATTTATTAATGATGTGCTAATAATCCCAATTTATGATAAAAAACACTGAAATTTATTGTTGTGGGAAAGCTAGTTTCTATGCGCATTTCGCTGGTTGCTTAGGCCAGCTCGTCAGGAAACTTTTTCCAAATACTTTAGAAAAGCTAAAAATATTATACAAGTAAGACCATAAAGTGAATAAGAATTTTAAACACTCAGCTCTTACTTGTAACAATATCAAAGCTTCAACAAAGACACAACAATAAATAGTGAATTTTTTCTTTCTTACATTCCCCTACAATTGGCTGGGTTTTTTCCAACACGAATTGTAGTTGTAAGAGGATAGAAAAAAACAAAATTAAAAAAAACAAGTTGCTAAATAAGCAGCTTGCCATTTCAGTTTTTTATTTGCCGGGCACATGCAAATTTATTATCAAAAATAATTTTGGGGAATGAAATATTTATTAATTAATTCATTTATTAATGATGTGCTAATAATCCCAATTTATTATAAAAAACACTGAAATTTATTGTGTTTCCGTTTCTATTTTTGTAAATTAAATGTCCACAATTTTGGTCTACAGTTTCAGTATCTGACTTAAAATTAATTCTGGATCTTTAAAACTTGCAACATTTCTAACATAAACCTACGTTGGTTATTATTTTCCGTGTTTAAAACTGATATATTTTCAAAATCAGGATAATGATTAAGACTTGCATAATGGGTTGATAAAGCTGTTTTTTCTGATGAAATATTTCTATATTTTTGATCTGACTTATGTCCTGCTATCTTAGTTTTAAGTTTATTTTTTGTTGTACCAACATAAACTTTACTGCATTGTCCATTAACATTACCCTTACAAGGTATTTTATAAACTACATTTGACATTTCCAACTTATTTATTTTATCCTTATCTCCGTGAAAATAACAAAGTAGTTAATAAAGTAAATCTCGTTTCACTCAAAAAAAAGATAGTAACAAAATATATCTCTCTTATCGTGATTAAAATTGAGTATTTCCGGCTGAGCAGAACTAAATTTAGGTGCAGCCAAGTTAAAATAGTGAAATATTGTGAATAAATATGGTAACTTTGTCCATTTTATAGAGAATTATATCTTCTTCTTGTTTTCGGTGTATGGGAGAGTATTTCGGCTTTTAACAAGATAACAAAGTAAAACCGGAAATGGTATTTAATAATAAATAATTAAAATACTACAACAAACTATTAGAAAAAAATAAGTTAACAAATGTTAATGTTAAATGGATTCCTTAAAATATATAAGTATAATAACTTTATAATTTCCTAACGTATTTTGTTGAACAAAGTATAAACAACTATTTTGGCTAAGGGGCCAAAATTAGGACATCCTCCGAAGGTTGGCTATATGTGGCGTATAGCTGGGTATTTAAGCTACATTTTGGTATATAATTAATATTTAACTTAAGTTTTTTTTGAACAAAGTTTAAAAAAATAAATTTTTATTAAGCTTCACTCGTTTTTTCTTTTGGCTAAGGGGCCAAAATTAGGACATCCTCCGAAGGTGGACTATATGTGGCGTATAGCTGGGTACTTTAGCTACATTTTGGTACATAATTTATATTCAACTTAAGTTTTTTTTTGAACAAAGTTTAAAAAAATAACTTTCTATTAAACTTCACTAATTTTTTCTTTTGGCTAAGGGGCCAAAATTAGGACATCCTCCGAAGGTGGACTATATGCGGCGTATAGCTGGGTACTTTAGCTACATTTTGGTATATAATTTATATTTAACTTAAGTTTTTTTTTTTAACAAAGTTTAAAAAAATAACTTTCTATTAAACTTCACTCAGTTTTTATTTTGGCTAAAGGGCCAAAATTAGGACATCCTCCGAAGGTTGGCTATATGTGGCGTATAGCTGGGTACTTTAGCTACATTTTGGTATATAATTTATATTTACCTTAAGTTTTTTTTTGAACAAAGTTTAAAAATATAACTTTCTATTAAACTTCACTCATTTTTTCATTTGGCAAAGGGGCCAAAATTAGGACATCCTCCGAAGGTTGGCTATATGTGGCGTATAGCTGGGTACTTTAGCTACATTTTGGTATATAATTTATATTTAACTGAAGTTTTTTTTTGAACAAAGTTTAAAAAAATAACTTTCTATTAAACTTCACTCATTTTTTCATTTGGCTAAGGAGCCAAAATTAGGACATCCTCCGAAGGTGGACTATATGTTGCGTATAGCTTAGTGCTTTAGCTACATTTTGGTATATAATTTATATTTAACTTAAGTTTTTTTTTGAACAAAGTTTAAAAAAATAACTTTCTATTAAACTTCACTAATTTTTTCTTTTGGCTAAGGGGCCAAAATTAGGACATCCTCCGAAGGTTGGCTATATGTGGCGTATAGCTGGGTACTTTAGCTACATTTTGGTGTATAATTTATATTTAACTTAAGTTTTTTTTTGAACAAAGTTTAAAAAAATAACTTTCTATTAAACTTCACTCGTTTTTTATTTTGGCTAAGGGGCCAAAATTAGGACATCCTCCGAAGGTGGACTATATGTGGCGTATTTTTTTTTTTTTTTTTTTTTTTTGTTGGGACCAGCACTCAGGGGATGACCCCTACTAATGCAATGCATTGTGTTGGAACTAGGAAAATAGGTTATGGGAAGGAGGAAAGAGGGAGTAGTGTTTGTGAACATTCGACTTGAACTTTTTCATGTTGTAAGTGAGAGGGAAGACTTCAGCAGGAAGGTTATTCCACATACGAACTGTCCGGCCAAAAAACGAATTTTCCCTGTAATGCGTTGTACGATTCACCGGCCAATCGACCACAAAAGGATGTGCTCTTGAGGAAAAGCGTGTATTACGAACAAAGCTATGGGTCTCGGGAACCAAATCCCTAATTTCATCAGAACACATCCCGTTGTAGTACCGATAAAATAGGCAAGTACAACCCACATTGCGACGGTGCTCAAGGGAGTCAATAGAATTGGATACCCTACTGTCGCCAATGAGAACCTTCGCCCTCTCCTGCACGCGGTCGAGAAGCTCCAAAATAGACTTTGAAGCACCGGCCCACACATGAGAGTTGTATTCCATTCTTGGTCGGATATAGGTGGTATAAATAGTAAGGAGATCAGATGGAGTGAAGTATATCCGAGGCACTTGAATGCTTCTTTCGACACCTTGAATATATGTTCTGTCCATCGGACATCACATTGTATCCTCATGCCCAGAACATCAAGAGATTCTGTTTCCTCAATATTTATACCACCCATACATACAGATGAGGCACCTTGATCCGTCGCGCGTTTATGCGTTAGTACGCAACATTGGCTCTTTCGGGCATTAAATTCGACCCTATTCGCACGACCCCATTCTGAGATTATGTCTAGGTCACGGCCAAGCGTATCATTCATGTTCTGTCTCATAGCACAAACATCGGACACGCCTGGTCTGTAACCAAATGAATACGAATGGCAAAGGTTGCTGTCATCTGCAAAAGAATAGATAGGGTTGGAAGTTTGACATAAGAGGTTATTTAGAAAAATAAGAAATAGAGTAGGAGAAAGAACGGAGCCTTGCGGTACCCCTGAATGAATCTTGAACTCGTTTGATGAAACCCCATCTATAACAACCCGTATAGTGCGATCTCTGAGAAAGCTCGATATAAATCGAGAGAAATTATCACCGACACCAAATGCAACAAGTTTAGACAAGAGTGCACCATGCCAGACTCTGTCAAACGCCTTGGAAATATCTAAAGCAATTACCTTACTTTCGCCAAAATGGTGAATGGAACGACACCATTTTTCTGATAACAGGGCCAGTAGGTCTCCAGTAGAACGACCTCTACGAAAGCCATACTGGCGGTCGCTTAGTAGGTAATTTGACTCTAAAAATTTTACAAGATGGTGATTTACCATACTCTCCATAACTTTGGAAAGTGCCGAACAAATTGCAATTGGGCGGTAATTTTCAGGGTTATTAGCCACTCCTTTTTTAGGAATTGGCGTTACATTAGCAACTTTCCAGCAGACGGGAAATTCACCAGCATGGTATAGAGTGCTGAAAAGATTTGCTAAGGGACGAGCTAGCGTCGAAGAGCACTGCTTCAAGACCAGTGCATGTATACCATCCGGTCCAGGAGACTTGTTTATGTCGAGATCCGCAAGAACCTTTTTAACAGCTGGAGCCCGAAAAAATATTTTAGGCATAGTTACGGATACTTTTTCGAGTTCGGGTAGTGGTTGATTGCTATCTGGTAGGTTAGAATTATTTGCAAATAATTCGGCAAAACAATTAGCCTTATCAACCAGGTTCGTGAATGTTTGGCCATCCTTTAAAAGAGTTGGTATTGAAGAACTAGCATTAACCCTTACTATTTTAACGAATGACCAGAAGCTTTTACTGCCCCGGGGAGCAGTAAGAACTTCAGCACGAAGACGTTGCTCGTGAAGAGTTTTTTCCCGTCTTAGCACTTTGGCACACGACGACCTTGCCATTTTGCGTAGCAATTCAGTATCAGCGGTTTTATTGACACGCCAATTTCTGAATGCTTCCTCTCTGGATCTGACTGCTGATTTGCACGTCTGATTAAACCAGGATTTGGACCTAGGTTTATTCGAAGCATTTTTAGCTGGAATGAACATTTTCATGCCTAGCATAATAATAATATTTTCAACCATTTTCGCCATGGCATTGACGTCATTGTCAAGGAAACAGAGTTAGCTACATTTTGGTATATAATTTATATTTAACTTAAGTTTTTTTTTGAAAAAAGTTTAAAAAAATAACTTTCTATTAAACTTCACTCATTTTTTCTTTTGGCTAAGGGGCCAAAATTAGGACATCCTCCGAAGGTGGACTATATGTGGCGTATAGCTGGGTACTTTATCTACATTTTGGTATATAATTTATATTTAACTTAGTTTTTTTTTTTAACAAAGTTTAAAAAAATAACTTTCTATTAAACTTCACTCATTTTTTCTTTTGGCTAAGGGGCCAAAATTAGGACATCCTCCGAAGGTTGGCTATATGTGGCGTATAGCTGGGTACTTTAGCTACATTTTGGTATATAATTTATATTTAACTAAATTTTTTTTTTGAACAAAGTTTAAAAAAATAACTTTCTATTAAACTTCACTCATTTTTTCTTTTGGCTAAGGGGCCAAAACTAGGACATCCTCCGAAGGTTGGCTATATGTGGCGTATAGCTGGGTACTTTAGCTACATTTTGTTATATAATTTATATTTACCTTAAGTTTTTTTTTTGAACAAAGTTTAAAAAAATAACTTTCTATTAAACTTCACTAAATTTTTATTTTAGCTAAGGGGCCAAAATTAGGACATCCTCCGTAGGTTGGCTATATGTGGCGTAAAGCTGGGTACTTTAGCTAAATTTTGGTATATAATTTATATTTAACTTAAGTTTTTTTTTGAACAAAGTTTAAAAAAATAACTTTCTATTAAACTTCACTCATTTTTTCTTTTGGATAAGGGGCCAAAATTAGGACATCCTCCGAAGGTTGGATATATGTGGCGTATAGCTGGGTACTTTAGCTACATTTTGGTATATAATTTATATTTACCTTAATTTTTTTTTTGAACAAAGTTTAAAAATATAACTTTCTATTAAACTTCACTCATTTTTTCTTTTGGCTAAGGGGCCAAAATTAGGACATCCTCCGAAGGTGGACTATATGTGGCGTATAGCTGGGTACTTTAGCTACATTTTCGTATATAATTTATATTTAACTTAAGTTTTTTTTGAACAAAGTTTAAAAAAATATCTTTCTATTAAACTTCACTCATTTTTTATTTTGGCTAAGGGGCCAAAATTAGGACATCCTCCGAAGGTGGACTATATGTGGCGTATAGCTGGGTACTTTAGCTACATTTTGGTATATAATTTATATTTAACTTAAGTTTTTTTTTGAACAAAGTTTAAAAAAATAACTTTCTATTAAACTTCACTCATTTTTTATTTTGGCTAAGGGGCCAAAATTAGGACATCCTCCGAAGGTGGACTATATGTGGCGTATAGCTGGGTACTTTATCTACATTTTGGTATATAATTTATATTTAACTTAAGTTTTTTTTTGAACAAAGTTTAAAAAAATAACTTTCTATTAAACTTCACTCATTTTTTCATTTGGCTAAGGGGCCAAAATTAGGACATCCTCCGAAGGTGGACTATATGTGGCGTATAGCTGGGTACTTTATCTACATTTTGGTATATAATTTATATTTAACTTAAGTTTTTTTTTGAACAAAGTTTAAAAAAATAACTTTCTATTAAACTTCACTCATTTTTTATTTTGGCTAAGGGGCCAAAATTAGGACATCCTCCGAAGGTTGGCTATATGTGGCGTATAGCTGGGTACTTTAGCTACATTTTGGTATATAATTTATATTTAACTTAAATTGGTTTTTTAACAAAGTTTAAAAAAATAACTTTCTATTAAACTTCACTCATTTTTTCTTTTGGTTAAGGGGCCAAAACTAGGACATCCTCCGAAGGTTGGCTATATGTGGCGTATAGCTGGGTACTTTAGCTACATTTTGGTATATAATTTATATTTACCTTAAGTTTTTTTTTAAACAAAGTTTAAAAAAATAACTTTCTGTTAAACTTCACTAATTTTTTATTTTAGCTAAGGGGCCAAAATTAGGACATCCTCCGTAGGTTGGCTATATGTGGCGTATAGCTGGGTACTTTAGCTAAATTTTGGTATATAATTTATATTTAACTTGAGTTTTTTTTTGAACAAAGTTTAAAAAAACAACTTTCTATTAAACTTCACTCATTTTTTCTTTTGGCTAAGGGGCCAAAATTAGGACATCCTCCAAAGGTTGGCTATATGTGGCGTATAGCTGGGTACTTTAGCTACATTTTGGTATATAATTTATATTTACCTTAAGTTTTTTTTTGAACAAAGTTTAAAAATATAACTTTCTATTAAACTTCACTCATTTTTTCTTTTGGCAAAGGGGCCAAAATTAGGACATCCTCCGAAGGTTGGCTATATGTGGCGTATAGCTGGGTACTTTAGCTACATTTTGGTATATAATTTATATTTAACTGAAGTTTTTTTTTGAATAAAGTTAAAAAAATAACTTTCTATTAAACTTCACTCATTTTTTCATTTGGCTAAGGGGCCAAAATTAAGACATCCTCCGAAGGTGGACTATATGTGGGGTATAGCTGGGTACTTTAGCTAAATTTTGGTATATAATTTATATTTAACTTAAGTTTCTTTTTGAACAAAGTTTAAAAAAATAACTTTCTCTTAAACTTCACTCATTTTTTCTTTTGGCTAAGGGGCCAAAATTAGGACATCCTCCGAAGGTTGGCTACAATCTTTGCAAACAAAAACATATTTGTCATCAATCTTAAGGCAACCACAATGGCAACAAAACCTTGTTCCATCGCCCTGATGTTTTAGTAACAATATTTCCATTTCCTTTCTAAACTCTTCGGGCTCACACAAATTTGTTAATGACTGATTTTGAAGTATTTTTAACGCATACATTAAAACAAAAATTCCACAATTTGAGCTATCTTGTTGTGTTTCTCTTTCTGTAATTTCTTTATACTTCCAAAAAAATTTACTAGTTCCCAACTCAGCTTTGAAGGTATTATATATTTCTTTACCCACATTTTGAGATACAAATGAATTAACATGCATAAATTCATGTGTAGAAACTTAAGTACACAAAGTGTAAAGTGACTAGATTTTAAAATTGGAACAAACAACAACTTTGGTTTATTTTGTATTAATATATTTATCGTGTGAACGTTTATTTTATCAACTTGACAAGGCATACAATAACAATTACATACTTGTTTTATTTTCTTTCATAATTCCTAAAAGACAAGCATCTACCACAAAGTTTGTCAACCAATTTCCATTGTTTAATGAATTTCAATCGGAATCTTCCAAATAGTCATAAAATCCAATTTCTATTGGATTATACATATATATTATTAACTTCGCAAAATAATAAATCTAGTTTGAAGAGAAACAAAGTTATATATACCCTTTTACCTTCGGTGAAGGGTATAAAAATGTGTCTTTTGATTCTTCCATCAGTAATGATTTAGCAACTGGTTTTACTGATTTCGATTTATTTTTTTGTATAGCAGTAAGTTTTTTTAATGCCTTAGACTCCAGCATAATTTTTGGCTTAATTATTTTTTGTTTTTTAACATTTTTTTTGTTCCATTCCTCAACTGGCTCACTATGTAAATGTGATATTGAATAGCAGTGGTCTTTGTTTATAATTTCAACACTCAAATCCTTTTTATCGGTGGGTGTAAAACTAGTATAAGAATGATGTTTGTTTATAATTTCAACACTCAAATCTTTTTTTCGATGGGTGTTGAACTAATATAAGAATGTTTTTTTATAATTTCAACACTCAAATCTTTTTTGTCGATAGGTGTTGAAGTAATATAAGAATGTTCTTTTTTCAACCTTTTATTATTTACTGCTTCATTTAAATCATTAACGTTTGAAGTTAGTATAACTTCGATTTCATCGGAAACTGATCCAAACATATTATAGTTGTATCGCAATTCCTTTAATGAACTAAGGTAGTCAATTCTCATTATTTTTACAAAAACATCTGCTCTAACAGATTTTTCTTGCAATATAATATGCTTTTGTAAAAAGTAGGAAAATTCAACGGGAGCATTACTTATAACTTCCCCTGTTGGATGAACGTGAATACCCATAATATTCGTCCACATAACAATAAATGAACAATATTTGTTTAATATAAAGATGCACATGTCATCATTTCGATATTCATTCAAAGTATATCCTTTATTAATAACTTTTATATCATTTTCAATTTCACAGTAAATGGAAAAGAACATCTTTCGAAAAGGGCTATTTGATGAAATAGATTCTAATGGATCTATATGCTCATCATCAGGAAGGTGGTATTCCTTACCTATGTTTTCATCAACAAATTCTGTTAAACAATCATGCAATATTTTAAAACTCCTCTCAAAATTAGGAGACTTGTATGGCGTGAGTAAAGCAATAAAAATATGTTTAAACCATTGTTGACATTCTTCAATAGTCGTTAAGCTAAAAGCAGCTATTAATGCATTCTTTAACAAAGGCCTTAAGATATGATTTTTACCCAATTTAGCGTTTAGGCCGTAAGTCTTTACACATTATATGAATATAGTGGCATTTACACCACTGCAATATAACGAACTTAGGTTTGGAATTTGGATAAAGTTTTAGGTTATTTAAGAATACGGCGCAAGCATTTAGGTATTCTAGTAGAGTTTGATTATTGAAACTTTTTAATACCGCTCCATGTAATGCGGCACTAACATCAGTGCAAACTCTTCTACAAAAAGACCATTAAAATTGATATTTTACTTTGTTTTCTTTCAGAAATAGTTTTAAGGCATCCAGAAAACCGGTAATTGCATCACGTGTGTGCCGGTATAAAATTGCTTCCGCAATAGGGATAATTTTTTTTAATCTGCAATTACGCAAAACGAATTTATAAGTCAATATTCTCTTTTCGGCACATTATAAATGCCTAACGCTTTCACCTGAAGCATCTAAATGTAATGTAAACTTACAATCTTCGAGAATTTTTTTATTATTTGAAATGGTCTCAAATGTAAATTTTTCCCATGTATACACTACAAAAGGTGTAGCAACCATATGTATATAACTCTTATATGGACCTCTTCTCATCAAAATAAGAGAATAAAATGGATCTGGATGATAATAGAAATTGAGATTTAGAAATTGAGATTTCTTTCCGATTTTACTTTCCTTAATGCTTCCAACTTATGGATACCTTGAAAATTGCCCTTTTCAGCAATATCATCAGCAGCATTTAATATTTGCTGCTTTCTAAATAAGTAGGCATTTTTATTCTTTAGTTTACTTTTCATAACATTTCTTTTTACCCCACGAATCTGACCTACATGCACTCCATTATCTGCATGTTTTAAATCTTTTGTTCTGTAAACAACAACAGCTCCATTAGGAGTTATTTCAAAACGAAATGTGGTACAATCGTTAAATCTGCAATATGCATATAAAAACGTATTATCTTTAACACGCGTAACACAGTAAAAACATAAAATACAAACATTATTATACATTAAGTATTCTTCTCTTACTAAATCTTCAAGAAGTTTCTTTTTAGTGATTTTATCATCATTAAACTCTTTTATAATATCTAAATTAATAGAAAATGAACAATCGAAAATATTTTTTTTTAAGTTTCTTTTAGGTTTTAAATGATTCATTTCCCCACGCAATGCTATTCTGTTACATTTTTCGTCGGGGTTCGCTTCCTTTCTGTATTTTAGAAAGTTTGAAACATTTAATGAATCATTTGTAATTTCGAATGGGCTTAAAGTGTGGTCGCGGTTATTACTTTGCACTTTCAATTTATTAGCAGAATCAAG
Organism: Pollenia amentaria; assembly: GCA_943735925.1. Taxonomy (NCBI): domain Eukaryota; kingdom Metazoa; phylum Arthropoda; class Insecta; order Diptera; family Polleniidae; genus Pollenia; species Pollenia amentaria. Next base: position 89,332,865 of record OX031010.1, on the reverse strand, counting down.
TATATTCAAACAATTTAGCTTCTTGCAATTTTCTATTTTATTGTTTTCAATTATTGCACAGTCACTACTATTTCCTAATTTGTCATTAATTTTACTTAATTCATCTTTAATCATTTTAATGTCAGATTTAAATTCTTCGACAAATTTTAATTTTTCGCAAAAATCTTTACAAAAGTTTTGATAACAATTCTTTGAAATCATTTTGATTTGAGCTTTCAAGTTCTTTGTTGCTACATCATCTATAATGATTTCAGTTTCCGAAAATGTTTGCTCCAATGAATTTATTTTCTCTTCATTACAATTCTTATCAGTGTATACATTTTGCAAAGATTCATGTTCCAAAACTGTTTCACAATTAAATATTTCATTTTTTTCTTTATAATTAACATTCACGGCATTATTCGGCATGCCTAAGCCAGATTTTTTAACCTTGTCATTTTTTAGCAAGTGTTTTGTCATACTACAGATGTTTCTTCTATTTTCTATATTATTTTGAATTTTATTGTATTTACTTTTTTTACTCAAAGTATTTAAAGAATTAATAATAATTTCAAATAATTCAAAATTTTTTTTATCATTTATATTTATTTTATTTACCATATATTTTATCAGTATGGACTTTATATCACTTATACTATAATTATACCTACGCTTCTTCATTCTTAATATTGCCTAAATAATAAAGTAAGAAAACAAATATTTATTAAGTTTTTTGATTTTTATTTTGTTTTTTAAATGTTTAAAATATTTTATTAAAACTAACTAAAACATACCTTAAATATTATCCTTTGTACGAATTCTTGCAAACCTTAAAACGAATTAAATACTGTTAAATGATTGTGTTTCAAAAATTTTAAATTATAAAAAAAATAAAAAAAAAAAAATTTTTTTGATGATTACTTACGTCGTTGTCTTCCTTCTTAAAAAAGCGACACGGGAAAATATGCTAAAAAAAAAGTTCAAATATTATAAGTGAAGTAATATAAAACACCCCTATAAAAGTATATAACCCCTATTACTAAATTTCGACGATAGGCAAAAATAGCAATACCATCAAAAAATTTAAAAACCGTTACTATCTTATATGTATATACAACTCATATACATAAACAGAAAAACCAAAACAGCAAAAGAACATACCGACTTTTCTCATGTCGTAGAGGGATTAATGGCTTGTCGCACGGAACAAAACTGCAAGATGTTTCTATGCCTAATACGAACGAAAATTCAAAAATAGATTCTCATCCACTCAGGACATTTTAAAGTCCTTGAATAGATTTTTTTTTTATTTCTCAAAATACTATAACCTAGCCTTTAAAGGCCATAATCGGTTACAAATTTCTACTAATAATTATAAATAAATTAATATATGAACCTATGTATCTTCTATCTTCTATCTTCTATCTATCTATCTATCTATCTATATATATATAAAAATGAAATTATGTGTGTTTGTATGTTTGTATGTTTGTATGTTTGTCGCTTTATAGACTCCGAAACTACTGAACCGATTTTCCTGAAATTTTTACAGTAACATCACGTGAGCCCTAAAAATAAAATAGGCTACTTATTTTTTCGATAGGGGCAGGGGAATTGGTACCCCCCATAGGATGCCAATATTATACTGAACCGATTTTCCTGAAATTTTTACAGTTACATCACGTGAGCCCTAAAAATAAAATAGGCTACTTATTTTTTCGATAGGGGCAGGGGAATTGGTACCCCCCATAGGATGCCAATATTATACTGAACCGATTTTCCTGAAATTTTTACAGTAACATCACGTGAGCCCTAAAAATAAAATAGGCTACTTATTTTTTCGATAGGGGCAGGGGAATTGGTACCCCCCATAGGATGCCAATATTAATTATCGCATATCTTAAGAGCCGCTGCACGCATTTTGCTGAACTTTTTGTAGTAGAATCTTCTGAGCCCCGGAATTGAAATAAAATAGCAGCGGGGGTATAGGAATACCCCATAGGACGCCAATGTTTAACATCGCATATCTTAAGAACTGTAATAGTGAGAATGTTCAAACTTTCTAAAAGTCACTCTTATGGTATACTACACTTTTGAAAATAAAAATAAAGCGGGTAGGCGCAGGGGGGGGAATACCTCCCATAGGATGCCAGTGTAGCGAAGCGCACCGGGTTAAGCTAGTGTGTATATAAAAACTAAAGTGTGTATAATTACAAAAGGGTAAGATAGCTTAATAATAATGTAAGAATACTAGCTATGAAAAATCCCAAAACGAACAATTCCGAAAATTATATGTAAATCTCATATTTCTCTACACATATGAATACACATATGAATATATTTACAATAGTTAAATCTATGCAAAAAAAATATAAAGCGGATATTTGTTAACTTTCAAAGTATAAATAAGCATTAATTTTATATTCATAAAAAAAATACTACACAATAAACTTCACGAATTAAATATTTAAACATCATGAACAGTTATATAGAAGAATGATTTCTTGAAAGTTCTAGAAAGTCTTTTTTTATATGTGTTAGCAGAAACATCAAAAGTTCTCAAAAAATTTGGCAACTTAATATAAGATCGTGCAACTCTTACACAATAAGAACGCTCCATTTCTGAATGTACAAAATTTATTTCAAAATTTTTAACTCTAGCTCACATTATATTTTTTTCATTTTACGTCAAAATGTTACGGAAGTGCACTAGGAAAGTATGTAGTTTATTTAAATAAAAGTGTAATACAAATTTTATAAAATAACACACACCATCGTCGCAAAAAACTTCTCTATGGTATAACAAACACCGGCTTCGCTTACTAAAGCTTCCTTGCATAGCCGGTCTTCGGCCGGGCGCAAGGATTTTCTCCTCTATGGTATAGCATATACCAGCTTCGCTAACTAAAGCTTCTCTGCATAGCCGGCCTTCGGCCGTGCGCTTGGATTTTCACCTCTATGGTATAACAAATACCGGCTTCGCTAACTAAAGATTCCCTACATAGCCGGCCTTTGGCCGCCCGCAAAGATTTTTTCCTCCTTGGTATAACCAACATTGGCTTCGCTTACTAAATTTTCGGACGCAAGAATTTACTTCTCTATGGTATAACAAACACCGGCTTCGCTTACTAAAGCTTCCTTCCATAGACGGCCTTCGGCCGGGTGCAAACTAAAGCTGCTCCGCATTGCCGATATAAGTATAACATAAACATACACAATGCTTTACTTTTAATTAAAATTGATAAATAAATTAGTCTGTACTATATACATATGTACATTAGACAGTTAAAAAAATTAATAAATTTGTTTTTATGCTTACTAAAAACTTTTGTATTTTTGCAAACTCGTCCCACTTCTAAATAAACTAAAAATATTGAAATAAATAAATTAATACAAATAAATAAATATAAAACACAATTATTTTCTTCTTCTTTTTTAACATAACCAAATATTGCCATGCTAACCAATAATTTTGTTCTAAAAAGTGCTACCACAATTGCAAAAAAAAATTTTTTCCCTAAAAACGCACATTTACGGTCTGGCAGCACTTAAAACAAAAAGCTCACATTTGTGCACAATTGAGTAATATTTCCTCTCTCTTGTATGAGTAAAAAAATTTACTTTGTTATCTACTTTGTTATCTTCTCGTCCACTTTATCCTTCATATTAGTGAATAATCTATCTATTGTGTTATAAGATTAATGTGCAATTTAAAATATTTTCGTATCATAAATATTTAATTTTTCTAATCTTTCTGAAAATCTTGGTACATAAGTAAGTGATTTATAAATTTTCGGTTCTGTGTTACTGTTGGAATTGTTTTTTCTATGGTTATTATATTTTAATAATAAATTAGATATAATTTCTTTTGGAAATATGAATTTTATTTTTTTTTTGTTTATTTAAAAAAAAAAGTAGTTTCTTGTTGACTAATTTTTTTTTTTTTTGTTTAAGAGACAAAAAAGTTTTTGTTTTAATTTTTTCATATTTTTAACAGTCTTATCATCGTCTAGACTCGCACAAGTGTATTCTAGGGTTGCAATTCTTTTTATTTTTATCTTGTTCTTTTTATGTTTTATATATAATTACAAATATACCTTCAGCCAACTTCAAGTTAAAAAGTGTGAAATGTACGAAACAAAACATGTTTTAATTAAGGGTTATCTATGTTCACAAAAAATAGTTGTTAAATGCTATTTTTAACTTGTAAAGTTCATATAAAACACGTTTAGCTAGAACTTGCACTGCGACCTTCACGTTAGACATTTTTTTAAAAGTGAACTGTCTTACGCTGCATTTACACATGAAAGTACTTTCATGAAAATTCCGTATACGTATTATCACCACAAATTTCACAGAAAAATAATAAACTTTCATGAAAATCTATTTGAAAGTGAAATTTCATTTTCAAAATGTCGTCAAAAAGTAAACTTTTATCAAAAATTTCTCTTCTTCTTCTTTTATGGTTTTGCCTCTTTCAAGTTTCAGAGGTACCGAGCCAATTATTCACGTCGAACTTCAGGCATTCGTTTAAAATAATATTTATTTTTATTAGTTTTAATGATATTTATAAATTTTAATTAGAATCATCGTGTTCTTAATATTTAGTTAAAAAAATATATTAAAATTCTTTATATATACGAAAAAAAAAAATTTCAATTGGCAACACAGCTTTAATTAATGTTATTTAAGCTCGATTCACCCATGCGTTTAGAACAATATTTTTGTGCGGAGAATAATTTTTTTACTGAGAGTGTTCAGTAGAACGATTCACCCATCACGGAAAATTTGTCCGGACAAACAAAGCTACCATATGGTTTACAGATGTGAACGATTTCAAAAAAGTGGCAGCACAGCTACCTATTGAATTTTTTTATAAAAGTGTGTTAAAGAAAATGGACGAAAAAAGAACCGCCCATATTGCGTTTGTCCACTTTTGTAAGAGTTTGGTTGTCTTTGGTAAATTTGCATTGCCATTCTCAACTCGACTGGCAGTTGGATTTTCAGTTGTTTATCTGTTTTTTTCACAGCATTTAATACATTCGTAGATCTTTGAAAATTACAAATTAAGCACAATTTGAGAGGCTTGTTAATCTAATGGAAAAAAAACTCAGAGATTGCACGTGGAAAACCAAAATTTGGTATGACCAAAAATCTGTGTAAAGATATATGGGACTTTAACACATTACTTTAATATAGGAGGAATAGCCACTACGCGAACAGGTGGTTTTTAAATGATCTTTGATTTCATCCAGAAAATAACAAAACGCTTAATTGCTTAGTGGGAAATAACTTTTAAATCTACAAATTTAAAATTATTATTTAGTTACGTTACTAATTATAAGTTCTTACTTGTCATTAGGTAGTTCAAAAGGGTTGTAATCATCAGGAATTTTTCTTATACGTAGTACATCTGTACAAGAGTTTTCATTTTCATCATCATAAAATAAATCGGCACTAATATCCATTGTAAATACTTTTTATTCAACACAACAATTAAAAATACTTTTAGCTTAAAAAATTATTTAATTTTATAAAATTTTCACTTGTGTATCACAATACCTAAAATGAGTTTGGTTGTGCATAAGTTGGGTTGACTCTCACACGACCAAACTGAGTTGAGTGGAGAACCGCAATAAGGGCACAAATTAATTTTACAATTTTTAATTGCATTGCATAAAGCCCATTTACTGGCAAAACAAATTTATCAAAAAAAGTTGAAAATAAAAAGAATAGCAGTTAGAAAAATATTACAGCAAAGAAGAACAAATGGTTTCTTCCACACACTTGTTCCTGAGACGTGGACTGATTGCTGTCCCCTGCCCAATCATTGCATTCATTGGATAGGTTAATGACATCAGGGTCACTGGCCATTTCTTCAAAAAGGCTTTGAAAACTTGCCGTATTTGAGTCCGTATAATTCGTTATGGTACAACTAAAAAAAAATGGTAATATATGCATATAAAGTAGATAATGTGTATTATGTATTAAGGATCTTACTCTTTATCTTCTAAGAAATTTTGGAAAAAATCCATTTCAGTCATTAGAATCCTAGAGAAGCCTCTTACTACCACCCGTTCACTTCCACTTTTTCCATTATTTTTGTGTAAAACTGTTTTTAGCGTCTTCGCAGACTTTTCCATAATACTTGACATTTACTTCCTACAACAATTGTAACACATTACGTTAAAAAATATTAAAATCGACCATTTAAAATTTACTTACGACCAATTCCAATAGATTTTTCTATTTCAGTCCATATATTTTGTTTTAAATAAGTATTTTTATATGAACGATTACCCATATCATAAATGCATTCTCTTCCTGGTTTTTTTAATTCTTCAATAAGTTTCAGGGCAATATTTTCTTTAACTTCCATTTTTGTTTACCTTTTTTTTCAAAAACGATAAATGTAACAACACTACATGATGTGGCAGCTCAATTCAACTTTTATGTACAAATTGAAAAAAGTGGCAGTTCATTTTGTTCTGAACAAGAATTAAAATTAAATCAATTCAAGAAAAAACGTGCCGAACAAAATAATTTCTCTCTCTCTCAAAAGTAAGACGTCAAACTCAATATTAAAAAAATTTTGTTCGGACAAAAATATTGTTCTGAACGTATGGGTGAATCGAGCTTTACTTTCATGAAATCGCTTTCTTGAAATTTTCATTGAAAGCTAGCTGAAAGTTGGACTGAAAGTAGAAAGGTGTAAATGTGTTAGTGAAAAAGTGTGAGTGTATTGCGACTTTCAAGAAACTACGTTCATGTGTAAATGCCTAGTTAATTACTGTCTGGATGCCTACGTCACGAAGACAGCAAGTAGTGTTTTTGGGAACAAATATGTATTTTCTTACTGTCTTGGCAGTACTTGCAAATGTAAACGTAAGGTTAGAGCAGATATATGCACAACCAGCGTTACCGTTGGATATTTTAAAAAACGTACCAAAAAAAGGGGATTTTTACAAAAAATGTGGCACCAAACAGGTGATTTAAGAAAAAAAGGCGGCACGTGTTTTAAAATAGGAAGAAGTACACAAAATAATGTTTTTGCACGTGCTTTGTTTAATTTATTTAAAATTTCCAATAACATTTTTAAATAGAAAAAAATCCAGAAAAGATAATATTAGATGTAAGCTAAAACGTTTTTATGTGTTTTTAATTGACCTTAGCTTGCTGAATCCAAATCTGTTCAAAGATTTGTTCTATCAGGTCTAGTTTTTTAAAAGCCTTTGAGTCATCCATATAAATTTTTTTATATTTTCAACTGTTTCGAAGTTATTCACAAACTAGTGGTAATATATTTTTTGCAAAAGTAGTACTATTTTTGTTTTAAAAAATTCATACAAAAGTTATAAGGACAAAAATTTAACAGTTCTAAGAGCCACATGTATGAATAAAATGCGGCGTATTTCATGAACATTTTAGAACTAATGTTAATTTTATGTATTATTCATTAATATGCTAATATGTATATTTCATCACGACTTGGTAGCGATATGTCCGATTTGGATTCTATTACTAGCGAATGATTTAGAATTAAATTCCCTTTTGGGCATCTTACCAATAGTTTTTTTATTTTCAACAGTTTCGGAGATTTTTTTTTTTTCAAAAATTTACAAAAAAAAAAAATTATAAAAGCAAAAATTTTACTTTTTTATAAATTAACGAAACTAGATATATTACGAATAAAATAAGCCATAAACCATGAAAATTTTATATTTAAATCAAATATTGCGATTTTGGGCGAATTTTTCATAACAAAAATTTTAAGAAAATTAAATTTGTCGAATTTTGCGATTTTCGGTGTATAATTGTTCACGAAGGTGAAAAAATCTGACAACCTGGACTTATACATGCATAAGTATACGCCATGGTATAAGTATTTATTTAATCATGGAGCACTTACTTGCGAAGAATTAATATGTACACATGTTACATAATATATTTGCAACAAATGCATAAGCTTATAACGCAAGACAAAAAATTATTTTAGATAAGCTTGCTTAAATATATATTAAAACAATTACAGTTTGTATTAAAGCTGGGAGTTGTAATAAAACAGAAAGTTCAAAAAGTATCTCATCATTTAGTAGGTTAGGTTAGGTTTCATTGGCAGCCGTGATCAAGCACAGCTCACGTGGGTCCATTAATTAGTTCCCGTTGTGTTACCATATCACGCCGTCTCCCATGAGTCCTATGAAATCTGGCTGCTAGTATTCCCATGCAGCCATCCGGTCGATTCAATAAAGGAGTGGATCCTGTTAACATCAACATCAGAGAGACAAGTTTTGTCCCCAAGGGCTCTTCGACCAAACATTTCGAGTCTTAAGTCTCCGAATGCCGGGCAATTACAGAGAAGATGTTCCGTTGACTCTTCCTCCTCCTCATCGACGCAACTTCTACACAAGTCATTATAAGGGAGCCCCAGCCTCTGGGCGTGCCTCCCAATGGACCAGTGGCCAGTTATTAGGCTTATAAGATGATGTCTGGACAGCTGTAATGCCCGCCGCGTCCTTTTTTCATCTATGATGGGCCAGATTTTTCTGGTTTCCCCACAGGTGGTTTCATCGTGCCACCTCTGACTGGCGATAAGATGAAACCTGTGCGATATAAGTTGCTTACACCCTTGGAGTGAAGCACCTACATAATATGTGGAACCGTCCCGATTCAAGGTGGTACCTGCATACGCCAACGAATCCGTCATGCAGTTCCCATGTATGTCCCCGTGTCCGGGGACCCAATTAAGGGTGACCAGTGAATGTCTCGCTATTTCCTCCAGAGACATCTGGATTTTCGGAAGATTCTCGATGTGATGACCACATTCTCCAGGGATCTTATGGCCGCCTTGCTATCGGTAATAATGTGAATATCTCTTCCAGATATTTCACAGTACCGGATGCGTCTGGCGGCTGTATGGAAGGCCATTATCTCGGCCTGGATGACACTGCAGTGCTCCGGCAGCCTTATAGGAATGCTCCAGTTTAGCTGCTCGGAGTATATGCCAGAACCGACACCATACAGCATACGCGGGAATTTGCAGGTCCTCATAGTGGACCACGTTATCCAAAATGCTTACCATGAAGCCAGGATCAACGATTGGCTCAGGTGTGACATAATCAACATCCATGTGCCAATTAATATCGTTCAGAATGTTAGCATATCCGATATTGTAATCCCTCCATGCTCCGGTGGCCCTTAGTCTTGCCGCCGCGTTCGCAGCTATCCTTTTCGCCAAAATGTCTGGTTTAAAATAGTAAACAATGCCTTAGAGGGGGTTGTTCTAATGGCACACCGCTATCGCCACCATTCTCATTGTACGTTCAAACCTGCTTTGATGACTCCTCACCTTGAGCGCCGGCCACCAAACAGCTGCCCCGTAGAAAAGAATGGGTTTAATGACACATTCGTATAGCCAGTATACATTCCTCGGGTTAATTCCCCAGTTTAGGCCAATGGCCCTTTTGCAGCAATATAATGCAGTATCCGCCTTATTAGTCCTGGAACTGATGTTCATCTTCCAGTTCAGTTTGCTGTCCAATATTAGCCCAAGATACTTGGCGCTGTCGGACAGTTCCAGTGACACCCCCTTTATCCTCGGGGTATTAAATTTGGGAATTTTGTATCTCCTTGTGAAAAGTACCAGTTCTGTTTTGGCAGGATTTACATCCAGTCCACATCCCTGGCACCACTTTGTAAGGACGTCCAATGAGAACTCCATTAGTTCAGACAATAGTCTGGGATCTTTACCCATAACCAGAACTGCGACGTCATCCGCATATACAACCGTTCTGCAGCCCCTCCTTTCCATGGCTCTGAGTAGGGTATTTATATTTAGATTCCAAAGTAAAGGTGACAGTACACCACCTTGCGGGGTGCCCCTAGTCGCAACCTTTGAAATGTTCGAGGTGCCCAAGTTGGATTCGATACGCCTGAAGTTCAAGATACTGCTGACAAATTGAATGAGCGCTGGGTCGATTTCCAAATGTCTCATAGCGTTAATAACCGATTCAGGTCTAACGTTGTTGAAAGCGCCCTCAATATCCAGGAATGCAACTAAAGCAAATTCCTTGCAATGCAGCCCACCAATGAGTGAAGCGCAGTTTCAGTGGATCTTCCCTTCGTGTAGGCGTGCTGAGCCAGTGACAGGGAATTGTGTCCTAAGGATGATCTAATATAAATATCTAAAATCCTCTCCGGTGTTTTCAGTAGAAAGGAGGATAGACTAATTGGTCTAAAGTCTTTAGCCATAGTGTGAGATGTCTTCCCACTCTTGGGGATGAAGACGATCTTATATGTTGCCCAAGTTGATGGCACATGTGAGAGACTCAGGCAGGCTCTAAATATTGCCAAGAGCCATTGCATCAATATTCCCAGGTCTTTTGTAGGTCCGCTGGGATAATGCCATCCGGGCCTGGAGATTTAAAGGGATGGAAGCTTTTGACCGCCCTTTCCACACGATGGCGAGTTATCGGAATATTAGAGATATCCCGAGCGCCACTAAATGTTTCCTCCCTAGGCACATCATCAGTACAACCTGGGAAGTGTGTATTCATCAGGACCCATCCATCTTTCGAATATATAATGGAATAGCTGGTTTAGAGGATAAAATCTTACTTAGCCGACTTGTCTCCGAGGAGTATTCCACGTCACTGCAGAATTTCCTCCATGACTGTCTCTTGGCCTTCCTGATAAGATTTTTGAATCCATTTACTGAGGACTTGTAATTGTTCCAGACACCGTTACAGTTTACCTCATTAAAGAGTTTCCTGCTTTCCTTGCGTTTTCCAGCAATTTCCGCATTCCACCATATGGGCTTAGCTTTGCCCCTCCTGTCGATTCTTTTACAGGATTCGTTTGTTGCCTCCATTAAGACACCAGTCAATGACTCCACTGCGGAGTCGAGCACGGACACACTGTCTATGAGAACCGGGCACATAGGCAGCTTTTCCCCGAGTACTCTCGCATAGATAGACCAGTTGGTCCTTCTTCTGTTCGTGTAGGGTTTAACTGAATCAACTCTAAAGGAAAAATTGAAATCAACATACATGTGATCAGAGAAGGAACAGTCCTTTGACACGTTCCAATCGCTAATCATATCCGCGAACTTATCACTAATAAGCGTAATATCAAGAACCTCGCTTCTGTTAGTCACAATAAAGATGGGCTCACTACCCCTATTAACTACTGTTAGTTCGTTTTCTACTATGAAGTCCAAAAGCGACTCACCTCGTGGATTGACATCCGAGCTTCCCCAGACGGTATGATGTGCATTAGCATCAGCACATATTATTAGGGGGATGTTGCGCCTGTTAGCATACGACATCGCCTTCCTGGTTGTGGAGTTAGGAGGATTAGCGCCCTGGTCGTGTGCCATGTAGCAGCTCATAAACCAAACTGTACTGGTTTTGCATTCTACTGCGACAGTGCATGTGTCCTTATCGCTAAAATCAGAAAGAATGAAAGCTTTAAGGATGTTTTTGAACATAACAAAAGCCCTGGTCTTACCTTGGTCGGCTGCGTACAGAGTACTATAGCCGTCTAAACTGAGTCCGCAAACCCTGTCTCTATACAACAATGGTTCTTGGATACATATAAGCTCCTCCGTGCCTGAAGCCGATCGGAGGAGAAGGGCAGATGACGCCGCTTTAGAGTGATGAAGGTTGATTTGTGTAACCTTCATCATAGGTCATCGCTATGGACGACTGTGACGTTGGCATCCTCTGGGTCGTCGTCCGATTCCAGAAGGATGTCCTCATCGTCCGCCACTTCCATCTTACCAAAGAAGTCACCCACAAGTCCACTGACCGATTGAGTGTCTTCATTGGCCGACGACGTAGCAGAATCGTCTTCCATATGCTCCGTTGATGCTGTTGTTGTGGTGGTAGTCACCGGAACATGAGGCTTCCCTTTGTCATCACCTTTGTAGACTCGGAGGAAGATAGTTCCAAATCCATAAAATATCTTCTAGGGTGGAGTGAAAAAAATCAAAATCTTTTTTTTGGAAACGGGTACCCTTCAATGACTGTGTATGAGACCTAGAAACTGTTCTGTAAAATATTTAATTTCTACGACGCACAGTGGCGCCCGTAGAGCAAGCGAGGTTGCAAAAATCAAAATTTTCATGAGTGCCGACGAAGTTTTGAATAAACCCATATTATAGGAAACTTTTCAACGATTTCAAATATGCCACTCTTAATAATATCACATTTTTAGTTTAGAAGATATAACCGTTCAAAGTTGACCGACTTTCGGTTTTCAAAAAAACACACAATTTTTAGTCAATTTGTTGCGATTTCAGGTGTAATATCACGAAAAATAGGTAACGAATCGCCTTATTTTTTATTTGTATTGATTGATGTATTTATTAAATGTATAATGATAAAAAAAAAATTAACTGTTTGCTTTGTGTTTCTCCTGGTAAATCACTATTTAAAAACTATCCGTTTTTTCACTATTTTTCAACTTTGACGGAAAATAAAAAAAAACTATATTTTTCTATATTTGCCATACGTGCAAAACCTGTTCTTTGATTATTTCTTTACATAATTCAAAAGGTTTTATCTGCCCGTACGTGCCCGTTTGGCTTCTAGAGGTAAAAAAGTTCAAAAAGACATGGTTGCAGAAATTGTATGGCGTCCATCCCTTATATGTTTTGACTGACAGTAGTTTGATCTAATAGTTTGAAAAAAACTACTCATTGAAATTAGCAGGTACGTACCTCACATAAACAATACTTTGGCGTACAAATGGTCAGGAACAATATTGACTTATGGTCCCTACAGGTAGGCACAAATCTTATTTGGACACGTGCATAATATCAAAATTGCATTATTTAGCCTAAATCCATATGTATGCAGGGAACAGGTAAATTTTTAGGCATGGTAGCATAAGCCTATATATTGCAAAATAAGCATAATGACTGGATTAGTCTACGCCTGAAAGTTGGCGCAACAATTACTGAAACCATTAAACAATTTAAGTACTGAAAACATGGCGTTGAACAATTTAAAATTATTTGAACTGTTTAGAAAGTCAACCACACCAAAGTTTTTCACGGAAGTGAAAATTCTTCCTGAGAAGTTGACATTGATCAGCAAATGGGGCTGCGATGGATCATCCGGACAAAGCGTTTATAAGCAAAGGATATCTTTCGATGACGCTACAATATCGGACGGAAATATGTTTATGGCATCTGTTGTTCCTTTGCGGCTAAAATCGGATGATTCCCTACACTGGAAAAATCCACGTCCGTCATCAGTGCATTATTGCCGACCAATAATGTTTCAGTTTGCAAGGGAATCGGCAGAACTCATAAGGACTACGGTGAAGGACATTGAAGAACAAATAAGCAAGATTAAGCCTACAAAGCTGCAAATTGGAGAAGGAAAATATATTGAATGCAATTACGAGTTCCACCTGACCATGGTTGACGGAAAAGTCGTAAACGAACTGACAGGAACAACCTCAACAATGTCATGCCCGATTTGCAAAAAGAGTCAGAAGAACTTTTTTCAATTCAATTCAATTTATTTCATATATAATATGTTACATCTCAATTTTATATAATTAGTTGTAAAGAGTTTAAGATTAGTATCTTTTTCTGCTTAATTATAATATATTTCAATTAGTTTTCATAGACAGAATTATATTGGAGGTAAAAATTTAGCAAAAACCTATCTAAACCCCTTTTTTCGTATTATTTTTATATTTTTTTTATCGATTTTATATTATTATTTGTCAGAAGAACTTTGGTAATTTAAACGATTCTACAAATGAGGAGAATTACGAATATGGAATGTCACCATTGCACGCAAGGATAAGGTGTATGGAATTCTTGCTAAAACTGGCATATACCCTACCACAAGAGGAGGAAAACTTCGATGAAAATACATCAATAAAGGATAAGGAAAAGATCAGAAAGAAGCAAATACAGGATGGTTTTTTTGAAACAAGTTGGACTAAAAGTAGACTGTCCCAAGCACGGATACGGTAACTCTAACGATGGAAACACTTCTAGGAGATTTTTTGAAAATTATGAGGCAGTAACTAGAATCATTGGAATTGACAATCAAATCGTGAAAAGATTGGGAACGATCTTGGATGTTTTAAACTGCAAAGAAAATGTCAATTCTACAAAATATGGAGAATATGCGTCGAAAACTGCATCTCTTTTAGCAGAAATGTATCCACAGAAGAAGTTGACCCCGACCGTCCATAAAATATTGGCGCATGGCAAAGATATAATTGAGTACCAGCCTTTGCCAATTGGAGAGCTTTCTGAAGAAGCACAGGAGTCTCTTAACAAATTTTATAAAAAATATAGATTGCAGAACACATTCAAAGCATCAAGGGTAAGGCAAAATAAGGACCTCTTCAACATGTTGGCAGCATCTTCCGATCCACTTATTTCTTCCCTGCGGCATGTGAAGTCACGAATAGAGTTACAAAATAATTATAGTTTAGAAATTGTTAGTCTTTTAGATATACCTTCTCTTACGAATTGTGATGAATATTTTACAGAAAATTGAAAAAATAAATTTAAAAAAATAAATAATTTTTTTTTTTAATTTGTTGGGTAATAATTTAAAACATAAAACCCTTAAGAAAAAAAATAAAAACAATCTAAAAATGTAAAAATAATTTTTTTTAGTTACCATAAAATTGATTTTTCTACTAATTTTAACTTTGATAACCCATAAGTAGGCCCCTACAAAGCGTAGCACCCTTTCCAAACGCTCATTTCATAGGCTGAACAGTTATCTATCATATGCTGTTTAAACTGTTCAATTATCTTATTCGGTTCAAAAGATATGATTTTTGCAACGAAAAAACTCAAATGGCGCCACTGTGCGACGTCATCTTGAGTCTGCACATATGGCCTAAAGTTTGAAAATTTTTTAAATTTTTCCAAAATTTTTTTAAGTACTTGAAACTAAAAAACCCTAACGGGTAATCACTTAATATTCTATTAAGGCCGTTAGTAAAGATAAGAGGTTTCAAAACAATGTAAGGTGGTGGTTTTACTCTGCACATGAGGCTTAAACTTTTCCAAATATAAGTAAATTTCTGATATTTTTAACGTTTTATAATTGCTAACATCCTCTTATAATTTTAGTAAAACTTGTTTATATAGCTTTCGTTAATCAACTTTGTATTGTGCAACTCTTCGCTAGTTCATATTCAACTACCCAGCACTCACCACGGGGAGGTGGTTGCACTTCGAGTCCCACCCATGCCATCCTAACCACCATACCATGAAAGCATGTATTTACATCTTTTCGAGAAGTCTTTAACAGGTAAATTGTTTCTTTGTGTCATATATTGGACGGATATTTCTATCAAATATTCTAGTTTTGATTAAGCTTTCCCTTTTCTTTTGATCACAGACTAATTTTGAGGCAGCAGTAATCTCTTTGACTGCTCTTTCTACCGCTTGAGTGTGTGATGGGGGTTCAAAAAAAGTGCACTCCGAAGCTATGTTTACACTCTCGGTCTCTAGTAACCTTTGTAAATCCTGATTTGTCAAATTACTTGTGAGAGGTGGTTCTGTCACTTCCTCATCATTCCAAGCCATCATATTGGCATACTCTGATGCTCCAAAATTTATTTTCGGGATTTCAAACCGTCTTAGTGGTTTACTGGCTTGTCCTCTAGATCGAGCCCTGATGATACGTCTTAAAGCCAGTTTCTTTATATGATCTTTCTTATCAACCAACATAGCTATGAGTATGTTTTCATGGTGAGCAAAGTATCCATTGTCTTGGATACAATTTGCCGATTGCTATCAGATAGGCAAGTGCAACTCTTTATGGTTTGCCACAAGTTTTGAGCTCCATTATACGCTTTTGGGTTACACTTCATCTTGAACCAGCTTGGTGCAAAAACTTTCACGATAAAGACTGTTAACTCTTTTAATATATGCGATGGAGTTTTTGTAGCCACGTATAATCTTAAGATTCTATTAGCTGTAGTCAACCATCTCGCATGGGAGAGCTTTCCTGGACTTCTGTTTTCTAATTGGTGAGATATTTTCGCAGTCGAAACAGCTTTGCAAATATCATAAAGGTATTGTTGGTCAGTACTCAAACCCTTATCATCACCACGTTCGATTATATCAGTAATAAACTCAATAGGCTTAAACTGAACTATTTTCATTGCATGGCATGTTGCTAAACTTTTACCGACAGGTCCAACAAATCCTTTTGGTCTGCTTGTAGGTCCATCCAGCTTCTCCACTAAATGCCGTAATGGAAGTTCATTTGTATGAAATTGGTAAATGACCCACTGCAGAGGTCTCCCAAGTTTCTCTTCCAACTAGCGAATTACACCATTATATTTACCTGTATTTGTAGGGCATCCATCACAACCAATGCAAACTATTTTCGACATTGTAAGATTGTGTTCAGAAAAGTAATCGACTATAGAATTAGCAATGTCATTGGCTTTCCCAGACAATGGAACTGTGTAACTAATGAATCTCGACTTAGGCTCTTGTATGAGTGAAATATGCTCTTCTCTAACAGTTTGTCTGTACATTTTCCTATCGTCTGTCTGGTGAATACGAAAGGTATCGTCAATTCTACCGTCAAAGTATAAGGCTTTTATTTCTACCTTTGATTCCTTCTTCAGAACTTCATGTCGAGATTTGATTCGCTCGCGTCTTACTTTACTCCTGTCTACGACAACGTCATTTATTACATTATCTAAAGAATGAATAGACTGTACATCGTGTAAAAGAGCAGAGGCTAAAGCTGCTGCTGCGCGATCAGGTACGCCATACCTATCACAAACTCGTAAAAACGATGGTATTTTTAGCCTAGTTTGTATATTTATGGCAGTAGCTGGGGAAGGGCCTTAAACTGGTTCCCCTAAACCTTTATCTCCTAGAACACAATCCTTTTCTTGAAGTGGGACAGTTAAATCCAAAGAATCCTCATTGTCGCTATGCAAGCCAATTTTATATTCTCCACAACGTTTCTTACACAATCTTTCTTCTTCTATCATTTTCCTTGCTATTTTCTTTTTATTTGCTGATGTAACTTTTATATCAACACTTCCAATTGACATTTTACGTAGAGTTCTTTGATCGGTCAAGAATTTGCGTTCTAGTATTGGAACCTTCTTAGCGGGATCACATTTACAAAGCTAAAAATCTTTACATTTACATGCACTAACATCGAACAATGTCTCAACTCTATTGTTAAATTCGACTAGTTTTTTTTTTGAAACTGTCCTTATCTTTGTCACGTTTGTATGTTTTGTTGAGTGTTTGAACTAAATCAACTTCTTTTTTTAACAAATCTGTAATAGTTTTAGAGGTTATGCATGGGATTGAAGCTTTTCCCCAAACGAATTTTAACTTGTCAACAACAATCTTGGACACTTCTAAAAAACTAGGGTTTTTGCCATTTTGCTTAATTTTTTCTTTGTTCCAAACATAAATGTAGTATTTTAACACATCTCTACGAGTAGGAAGCAAAGACAAGCCCATATCTTGACCATTGCCTAGGATAGGATGAGGTAAATCCTTATAACGAGTCCTAGGGAACGCCAAAATACAGTTATAAGCACACAAAACACAGTGACAGACTACTATAACACTGAATTAGAACAGTAGAACTTATGTATATATGTAAGTAGACGACTAGATATAACACACCACCTATCACTCTCGGTGTCAAAACACGACCGAGGCAGTCAGAGAGAGCCGTTTATTGATTATACAAATAATTCTAAATATCGGAGATTTCGGACAATTTTAAGATTTATGCGCAGACTAAAACCAATACGTTAAAATATTTAAAAAGACCCGTCTTTATTTAAGACCTTGTTCAACTTTTCAGTAACTACTCGTCTGATGTAAAAAATTTCAGAAATTTTCAAACTTTAGGCCAAATGTGCAGACTTAAAATGGCGTCGTAAAAATTTAATATTTTACAGAATTGTTTCTAGGGCTCATACACAGTCATTGAAGGGTACCCGTTTCCAAAAAAAAAGATTTTGACTTTTTTCACTCCACCTGTTTATTATTACAGTGGCCTTCCTGGACTCTTCAACAGATTCAGAAACCCTCACTACTTTCCAGTCCTGTGTGGGTAGCTGGGGGTTACTGATCTGTATTATTTCCAGGATCTCCTTGGGGTCGGATAGCTCAGCGGGGATCTTGGCAATAGATCTGGGCCTTTGCGGTACATCTGCCAGAGGTATTGCCTTAATCTTAGCGCCCTGCCAAACTTCCCCCAGGTACTCCACGGCATCCTTGTACAGCAGCGCTGAACGCTCATCTGCACACGATATCAATTTAATGTGTCCTTGATACCAGCCGGCATCTTCACACTGTGGTGGTGGCCCAGGGTCACCCCTTAGAACACTCAAGAACGCTCTACTAAGTGCGACGACAACCAGCTTCCAGTTGTTGGAGGAAATGGTGCCGTCACTTGCGTTGCGGTCAATGATCGCCCAGATGAGGTGGTCTTTAGCCACATCTTTGTACGACCTGTTTTGCGGCCGTTGAGGCGTATGTTTGGACCTTTTAGTCCCAGGAAGGGTGTCCTCCCCAGACCGTTGCCGTTTAGGCGCTGCTTCGGTTGGCTTCCGTTCAGGATTGCCTTCCTCTGCAGAGGGAGGTGCACGTTTTAAACCCTCAATATGGGTTTTTGCCCACTGGAGAGAGGTTTTCTCCTGCTCCGTGAGCTCACCAACCGGTTTTTCACCAAGTCGGCTGATGATTTTGTAGGCGGAGTGCCTGGTTATGAAGGCCCGTTTGGATGGATTTATGTGCCTTTGGGGTTTTTTAATAGGTGCCGTAAAGCCTGAGGGAGGTGCATCAGAGGGCTGTGGGAAAAATCGCCCCAAGAAAAATGGCCCAAAAAAAGAAATGAAAAATCGCCCAAAAAAATCCCATGTAAAATTGGGCCTAAATTTATATGAAAAGTGACCTAAAATTTTTGGGCTATTTTTCGTTATTGTTGGGTGATTTTTCGTTTTTTTAAATTTGGTGATTTTTCATTATGAAAAATCACCCAAAAATGTTGAATGAAAAATGGCCCATTTTTTTGATTTTCTCCTCTATGGTATAACAAACACCGGCTTCGCTTACTAAAGCTTCTCTGCACAGCCGGCCTTCGGCCGGGCGCAAGGATTTTCTCCTCTATGGTATAACAAATACCGGCTTCGCTAACTAAAGCTTCTCTGCACAGCCGGCCTTTGGCCGGGCGCAAGGATTTTCTCCTCTATGATATAACAAACACCGGCTTCGCTAAGTAAAGCTTCTAAAATCTGCCTTGTTTCCAAATGAAAGCCGACTATGCAGAGAAGCTTTAGTTAGCGAAGCCGGTGTTTGTTATACCATAGAGGAGAAAATCCTTGCGCCCGGCCAAAGGCCGGCTGTGCAGAGAAGCTTTAGTTAGCGAAGCCGGTGTTTGTTATACCATAGAGGAGAAAATCCTTGCGCCCGGCCGAAGGCCGGCTGGGCAGAGAAGCTTTAGTTAGCGTAGTGTCAATGGACACTATGACACTTTTTGGGGTGTCATAGCGTCCATGGACACTATGGCACTGGACGTCATAACATGCCACCGGGAAAAAATTCGTTTTTGTTTTTTGGGTCATTTTTCATTTTTTTTTTTGGGCCCTTTTTCGTTTCTTTTGGGCAAAATTTCATATATAACTTTTTGGGTAATTTTTCATGTTCTGTTGGGCGATTCTTCATTTGGGCGATTTTTCATTTATTTTTTTGGGCCATTTTTCTTGGGGCATAGCTGAGTGTTTAGTACGTCACCGAACGGTAATTCGTTACCCTGCCTTTACACATGCAAGTAATTACTTACAAGTATTGTATATGTATTATCAACGAAAGTAGCAAGATAGCTTGAGTGTTTACACAGACAGCTGACAGTTTATTTTTCAAATGTTCTCAAAGCGAAGACATCTTATGAAAAAGCTTTATTTTTGGGATTAAAAAACATGATCATGTTAATGATACCACGAAATTTATTTAAATATATGTATTAAATATAAATTTTTTAGTTGTTTCTTTATTTTATTTTTGGTCCATCTTGATGAAAAACTTATTTTTATTTTTTTAAATGTGTGAATCAGTCATAATTGGCATTTAGACAAGTTATGATGGAGCGAAGGTCATCAGTCTCTCTGCAATGGTTTTACTGCTTCCAAATCTCAATAATTTCTTACTGGGGCGGTTGTAAATTTACTTCATGTCACTACTCCGTGGAGTAGTCAATAAAGTCAAAAAATATGTTGAAATATGTTAAAAAAAACAAACAAATATCTCGGCAATCAGTTGACCTTGTTTGTTTATATAGTATGAAAAAATCCAAATTCATAGCATGGAGTTTTGTGGAACGGATCGACAATAATAAAAGGTATATCTTTAATAAATAAAAGCTAAATAAAGTTTACATTATACATATGTATCTGTTATTTTATTATACTCACATTATGCAATTTCAACGCAAGCATCAATTCTCTTTAGGTTACTATAATGCTGGGGCGCGGAAATATCGACATCAGAAAATCCCATATTGTGATTGTCTTCTAAGCCACAGATTTAATTTCTTAAGATCTTTATAATTTATCTTAACTTAATTATCCTGCTTTAGGATTTTATATTAATTCAATTATTCTACTTTAGGATTTCTGCGTTGGTCGCAAGTTAAATGAAACGCTGTTAACTTTTTTAGCTTTTGAATGCAATTGAATTTTTATTCTATTATTGTGAGATAAGTCTATTAAAAACTTCTATTTTTATTTATGTTTTTATCCGTCCATGGTTTATCGCCAAGACGTTCTTTTATTGAGTATCAACTTAAATCTAATCTCTTAACAATATTTACAACTATTTATATTTCTAAAAATCATTCTTAAAATTACTCAGTGCTGTCGCAGCGATAGAGTGTGACCCAATCTCACTAATTGGTGACGAGTGCATTCTGCTATGTCAGTGTGTCAAGTACACAAACATATTTTCTTGATTCTTACATGCCGACCTTGCACCGTAACCAATTTTTTTTACCATGCGGAACAATTGAAAAAAGAACCCATTTCCTGCAGATAATATTGGACTACGTGGTCCATTGTGACTTAAATGGACTACTAACAACATGGTCCAATGTACTGTAGTATGGACTATATTAGACAAATTAACATGCAGTGCTGCCAACAACTGCATGATGTATAGGTATAATATACTATAGTTTACAGTATTACACATTGGTAGCCCTGATGTTGTCCATTATTAATTGTTTATTTAAAACTGAAACAGGAAAGTTTTTTAAGATTTGTGAAAAAAAAATAAAAAAAATTAAAAATACCAAGTAAATATATATAATAATAGCAATAACTGATTACAGTGCACGCCATAAAAGGCGATTAGTGAAAAAGTAGTAACATGGAGTACTTTTGAAACTAAGCCACTTGAGTACTCCATGGAGTAGTTTAGGGATTACTACGGTGGGTTATATGATCCACTCCTAGGACATCGTAATGTTAAATAGACCACCTGTTTACCATATAATTGGAGTAGTCTTGGAGTACTCCTACTCCTTTATGGACTACTCTTTACACGCATGTATGGACTAGTCTCGATATCTGCAGGGCAATCAGCAACCTATACTATTACATTTTGCGATTGTATGCGTTATATGAATTTAACATATGTTGCTCTTAATGTTGTTAAATTCTCTTCAATATGTGTGCAAACGGACGTAATATAAGAGAATAGAGAACACGCGGCGCCTTGATTTTGCCGATCGCAGCTTAAGAGGAACCAAAAAATTTTCAACTTTTGACAAGAAATTTCTTATAATGTAGACTATAAATAAACAAATAGTAGCTAATAGAACATATTTTACACTGTCCCGTGTTCCAGCGCTATAGTATATTTGCGATCATAAAATCTAAGTTCTTTTTAGGAATTGATAAATTAACTTACAGGCCTTGAAATTTTTTAATGTGGGAAAAACAATTGAAAAAAACCTATTTAGTATTTAGAATAATTAAAATGGAAAAAGTTAAGAGGTAAAATAAAAAATTTAGCTACCATATCGGTCTAGCCACCAGTATTTTTTAATATTTAAGTTTGGCAACAGGTTTTTGTTTTCCAAGTAAAGGGTTGTGTGATATATTTTATTTACATCTGTAATTTGCTTGTATCTAGGTATAAAAAACTTCCGGTGGCACATACATATTTTTTCCAGTTACCTCGATATATTCTTCACTGACATAGTAGGGGATCATAACAAGGTTATTTAACCTGTATTCAACGGTTTTTAGAATATGGTTACTTATTACATGAACGATGAAAATATATATTCTACTTATTTTTGCAGCATTATATAGCCTCCTGTAATGCTGGGATCACACGGTTGCCGCAATGCATCAATTTTCACACTTTTTATTACCCCATTCGTATGACTGCACAATCAAATGGCTCATGTACCAATCGAGGACAATATTTTCCTTACTTTTACCAATAAAATGCAACCCTGGTGCGGCAATCGTGTGACTACCTGCTATGCAACCGCTCGTCAATAAAAATAACAAAAATTTACCAATATTTATTGGGTTCTTGTATTGTAATTAAACAACACAATACGCGCCAATATTTGCCTTTTTTAATAAATTTACACTTGTGTGTTTTTTAGTAGGAATAAATATATGGGGGATTTCATGTCAAGTGACCCAACTTTTGAAATCGATGTCTTCCGATTTGGATAAATTTTCACCAAGGTTAGTCTTATTGGATAGTAGCTTAGACACAAATTTTCAACAAGATCGGTCAAAAAGTTTTTGAGTTAGAGGGGGTCAAAATTTGACATTTAGGCCAAACCGGTGCTCTTTCTCATCCATGTAACTTATAATCTATTGGTGTTAGCAAAATTTGTCCAAAACAAATTAGATAGCTATTTCTTCAAGCTTTCGAAAAATATTTTTTTGGTTTTTTTTTTAAATTTTGTAAATTTTTTTTTTAAATTTAAAACTTATTTTTTATTTGTTTTTGAGAAAGATATTTTTTTTTTGCTCAAAAGAAAGCTTTGGTCTTTTCCTTTAAGTTAGTGTTGGTCGCTATTTGGGATGCGAGTGGGTTATGTATAAAAAATAATTTGTAAGTCAAGACGTCATATGCTAAAAAATTTAAAAATACTCGTCTTGACTTAAAATAATTTTTTTTATACATAACCCACTCGCATCCCAAATAGCGACTTGTGGTGTCTTTTCAAGGGTCGTTTATTTAAATAAAAATAATAGGAGTACAACATTAATACAAAATATTTTTCACCACAAGCAAACACAACTTACAAAAAATTATATACTATTTAACATTAAAAACATCAGATTTTAAATAAGATTAAATTGCACAAAAACATTTAACAAAAAACAGCAAAGCACAAATTAAAATTATTATCACAGAATTAATTATATTGCGGTTCTTTAACTAGCGCTAATGTTGTCCATATCTTCATTGTTTTCATTATGTTTTGTTGTATTCTCAAGCTTTCTATCGTATATCTCTTCCTCTCCCCTCGTTCAATATCCAACACTCTTACTTGTTCTGTTTCAAAGGAGTGAGATTTTGAAATCATGTGTTGTGATAATGCACTTGTTTCTCTCATCTTCAATATGTCATTTTGAGCGTTTTGTTGTTCCTATATAAATTAAGTCAAAATTCTGATCAACCCTTCCGTTACACTTTACTTCGTAAACAACATTACTTTGTTGTAGTTTTTCTATTGGCGCCGTAACTCTTGAAAATATTGCACTTAAAGTTGAATTCGGTCTGTATGAAAAGTTTATTTGTTCTGATTTTATTGTTGTCCTTATGTGTATATTATCCGTCAAGCCAGGTATGTATTTAACACTGTTAAAATGTTTGTCTTTTTCAGGGTTTCTATCATTATTGATGTTTTTGTATTGTACATATTTTTGTGTATCGTTGATAAGTGTATTTATTAATTTTTTAGGAAAACTTTGCTAACTAATATTTCTGAGATTTTGTCGATATTTTTGTTATGTAACATTTTTTGCTGTATTAATTATCTGGTTTTTGGGCTGTGTCGCGTTGTAATTCGTTATGCTGCCAGATGAAGTTTCCTTAGCGTACCAGTCAAACGTAATAAAATCTTGTTCTCTACGTAGCCTGGTATCAAGGTACGCAAGTTCACCATTTTTCTCAAGTTCTACTAAAAATTTAATTTTTGGGTGGTGACATTAAAAGTGTTCAGAATAATATCCTTGTCCTTGATGTTAATTATGGCTAATATATCGTCTACATATTTGATTATGTATTTAATGTGAATATTTTTATTTCTAAGTTCCGTGATTGCATCGTCAAGTAAGGTGTCAAGTACTATATCTGCTATAGTAGGCGAAAGAGGATTGCCCATTGGAATGCCGAAAATCTGGTTATAGACCTTTTCTTCATACACAAAGTAGCTATTGTCCGTTAAGCAGAATTGGAGGATTTGTAGAAATTTAGAGCAAGGGATCTTTGTAAATTCCTTAATTTTGTACCATTTTTTCATTATATTTTGAATTGCCGTATAGACTGAAATATTTGTAAAGAGCGAAATAACATCAAAAGATACTAATACTTAATTTTCGTTAAGTTGCATGGTCTCTAATTGTGTTTTTACCTGCGTGGAATTCTTAACATTATATTTATCTGAAATTATATGCTTTAGTATTTGTCAAACGTATTTTGAAAGATTGTTGCATGGGACTTGTATTGAGGACACGATAGGTCGAAGAGGTGTTCCAGGTTTGTGGATTTTTGGTAATCCATATATCCTAGGGGCCGTTGCTGCAGAACAAATTAGTCTACGTTTCTCCCAAGAGTCAATGTAGTTGCTGTCGCATCTGTCCTTATAAATAGATATGTATTTTTTTCTTCTATAAGTTCGTTAATTTTTTCCTTATATTCGTCCCTGTACATCACCACAGTTTTATTGCCCTTATCCGCTTGTATAATTATGATGTTCTTTTGTATGTTAATAAATTTCCTCGTTTTTTCAAAAACTCTGATAATAAATTTTTCCTTTGGCGTATTTAACAATTTACGTTTAAAGTTGGTTAGCTACCTCTTTTTCTTTGTCTACGTTTTCCATTCCATAAATACACTGTTCCACGTCAGCAATGATATGAAATCTTCATTTCACATATCCATTTACATTCATCTGGAAAAATGATCTTAGTTCTATTTTCAAACCAATTGTCATTAAAAATAAGACCATGAAATTTGCAGTGTTTTTATTTCAGTGTATTCAGTTTTTTATTTGTACCTCTTTTAGATATCTCGTTATGTGTTTTGTTCTATCTGTTTGTTTAATAAAAAGTTTTCAAAATCCTCTTCAGTGATCATATGTTCAATACCAGCTCTAAATTGAAGCATTTTACGTTTAATAAGTTTAATATTTGTATTTGTTTATGAAACCTCTAATAATCTTTTTGTGAAAATTATATTCAATTTTTTCTAGTGATTTTCTTATTGTTTCACATTGAAACAACCGATTTACCTAATTTGTAGTGTCCTTAGTATGAATTGATATTATTCCATAACTTCTGCTCGAAAGTATGAATTTTAGTCGTTGATGTTGTTGTGTGAGCCTGTTTGTCTCGTTGCAATATTCCCTCATAGTTCTGCACGTTTCGTTGCCGAAATTAAATGCTATGTGTCTAAAATAGCTCTTCATGTTTTTTTGTCTTGTTATTGTTGTGGCTGATGTTCCTTTTATTTTATTTGTTTAAATAAACTTTTCGGCAAGGTTTCCGATAACAATTTTTTCGTATTTATTCCTTTGGCCAATTAATTATTAATTTTCAGTTTATTTTTCTTTTTTAGCTAATAAGACCTAATGATATTGTTGTAAATAAAAACCAATTTATAACATTTCATCCGACGTTTCGTCACTTTTTTGGTGACCCCGACGGTCCTGTTACAAGAGACAGGATCTCATCAGAAAACGCAACCCAAAGGTCCTATTACAAGAGATAGGATCTCATCAACTCCGACGGTCCTGTTATAAACGACAGGATCTCATCATCAACCCGAAGTTCCTGTTACAAGAGACAGGATCTTATTCGGCAATCCCAAGGTCCTGTTACAAGAGACAGGATCTCATCAGAAACCGATGGGCTTGATACAAGAGACAGAATATCATCAGAATCCGGCGGTCCCGAAACATTCAGTCCTGAGGATACAACAGGGCTACATCAAAAAACGCAATCAACTGTATACTATAGAGTGTTCATAACCACAGTTTAAGATCCACAGATCAACTATAATCAATAGAGTTCCCACCGACAACATATCAGCATCGCATTCAGCAATTAAGACCATGGAATCCTTTGAAGAACTGGTAGCTATCCAACAGGAGACAGCGAAAATAAACACAATAATCCGTAACGTTAAAAAGGACCCGGCCACAAGAAAAACAAAAGAGTACTATTTGGAGCGTCTAAAAAGATTTGACACGCAATGGCTAGAATTTGAGAACATTGACAACAAAATAAGGTGTCTGTCAAATCCACCTTTGCATCACCAGTATTTTACTGAGCAATACTTACGCATTTCGGATGACACACTCAAATACAAAGAATTGTTTAAGTCCGAAGTAAGAAAATTGTCACTACTCCGTGGAGTAGTCAATAAAGTCAAAAAATATGTTGAAATATGTTAAAATAAACAAAAAAATATCTCGGCAATCAGTTGACCTTGTTTGTTTATATAGTATGAAAAAATCCAAATTCATAGCATGGAGTTTTGTGGAACGGATCGACAATAAAAAAGGTATATCTTTAATAAATAAAAGCTTAATAAAGTTTACATTATACATATGTATCTGTTATTTTATTATACTCACATTATGTAATTTCAACGCAAGCATCAATTCTCTTTAGGTTACTACAATGCTGGGGCGCGGAAATATCGACATCAGCAAATCCCATATTGTGATTGTCTTCTAAGCCACAGATTTAATTTCTTAAGATCTTTATAATTTATCTTAACTTAATTATCCTGCTTTAGGATTTTATATTAATTCAATTATTCTACTTTAGGATTTTTGCGTTGGTCGCAAGTTAAATGAAACGCTGTTAACTTTTTTAGCTTTTGAATGCAATTGAATTTTTATTCTATTATTGTGAGATAAGTCTATTAAAAACTTATATTTTTATTTATGTTTTTATCCGTCCATGGTTTATCGCCAAGACGTTCTTTTATTGAGTATCAACTTAAATCTAATCTCTTAACAATATTTACAACTCTTTATATTTTTAAAAATCATTCTTAAAATTACTCAGTGCTGTCGCAGCGATAGAGTGTGACCCAATCTCACTAATTGGTGACGAGTGCATTCTGCTATGTCAGTGTGTCAAGTACACAAACATATTTTCTTGATTCTTACATGCCGACCTTGCACCGTAACCAATTTTTTTTACCATGCGGAACAATTGAAAAAAGAACCCATTTCCTGCAGATAATATTGGACTACGTGGTCCATTGTGACTTAAATGGACTACTAACAACATGGTCCAATGTACTGTAGTATGGACTATATTAGACAAATTAACATGCAGTGCTGCCAACAACTGCATGATGTATAGGTATAATATACTATAGTTTACAGTATTACACATTGGTAGCCCTGATGTTGTCCATTATTAATTGTTTATTTAAAACTGAAACAGGAAAGTTTTTTAAGATTTGTGAAAAAAAAATAAAAAAAATTAAAAATACCAAGTAAATATATATAATAATAGCAATAACTGATTACAGTGCACGCCATAAAAGGCGATTAGTGAAAAAGTAGTAACATGGAGTACTTTTGAAACTAAGCCACTTGAGTACTCCATGGAGTAGTTTAGGGACTACTACGGTGGGTTATATGATCCACTCCTAGGACATCGTAATGTTAAATAGACCATCTGTTTACCATATAATTGGAGTAGTCTTGGAGTACTCCTACTCCTTTATGGACTACTCTTTACACGCATGTATGGACTAGTCTCGATATCTGCAGGGCAATCAGCAACCTATACTATTACATTTTGCGATTGTATGCGTTATATGAATTTAACATATGTTGCTCTTAATGTTGTTAAATTCTCTTCAATATGTGTGCAAACGGACGTAATATAAGAGAATAGAGAACACGCGGCGCCTTGATTTTGCCGATCGCAGCTTAAGAGGAACCAAAAAATTTTCAACTTTTGACAAGAAATTTCTTATAATGTAGACTATAAATAAACAAATAGTAGCTAATATAACATATTTTACACTGTCCCGTGTTCCAGCGCTATAGTATATTTGCGATCAGAAAATCTAAGTTCTTTTTAGGAATTGATAAATTAACTTACAGGCCTTGAAATTTTTTAATGTGGGAAAAACAATTGAAAAAAACCTATTTAGTATTTAGAATAATTAAAATGGAAAAAGTTTAGAGGTAAAATAAAAAATTTAGCTACCATATCGGTCTAGCCACCAGTATTTTTTAATATTTAAGTTTGGCAACAGGTTTTTGTTTTCCAAGTAAAGGGTTGTGTGATATATTTTATTTACATCTGTAATTTGCTTGTATCTAGGTATAAAAAACTTCCGGTGGCACATACATATTTTTCCAGTTACCTCGATATATTCTTCACTGACATAGTAGGGGATCATAACAAGGTTATTTAACCTGTATTCAACGGTTTTTAGAATATGGTTACTTATTACATGAACGATGAAAATATATATTCTACTTATTTTTGCAGCATTATATAGCCTCCTGTAATGCTGGGATCACACGGTTGCCGCAATGCATCAATTTTCACACTTTTTAAATCGATGTCTTCCGATTTGGATGAAATTTGCACCAAGGTTAGTCTTATTGGATAGTAGCTTAGACACCACTCGTAAGAGTGATTACAATTGTAGGTGTTGAGGGAAAAGAAATAAAAAGAGTTACTTAAATTATCTCTTCTCCAAATGTGAGAGTAAAGTTAAGTGTTTGGATGGTAGTTACCTTTAGGTTTGGGGGTTTTCCAGATAAAGATGAATTTAAGGATGAATAAAGGACGATCTTGTTTGGTTTGTAGGATGCAGGTAAGTATTTTATTGGGTTTTTTTTTGTTTCAGTTAAGAGGTAAGTACAAAGTTGATTTTAATTGAAAAAGTAAGTATTTTAGGTTATAGGCACTGCAATATTTAATTTAGGTAAGTTTACTTTAAGTAGGTGCAACTGTTAACTTCTGTTGCTAAGGCAAAAGTGACCGAGTCAATCAAAGATACATATTTTCTTCCCAAGCTGTCCTCGGTTTACAAAAGCCGAACAGGTTTGGAATAAATCCGCAATTTACAAACGTTACCAACTTAACTACATTGCAGGGCCTTTTTCTACCGCCATCTACACTTCAATATTGGCATAATAATAATTTACATTTACATTATTTACATGTTTTAATTAAGTTTTATTACAATATTAACTTCAATTCATTTCCTTTTAAAATTCTTATTTTTTCTTACTAATTTTTTAATTACATTCAAACTTTAATTCGTTACATTTTATATATTCCATTTTTTTTTTCTATTTCAATTTCAATTCATTAATACACATACATATGTCCATATAGAGGATAAAAATAAATAAAATATAAGCAATTGATATTGTCTAGACGCCAATCTAGACATGGCGCCGGCCTCGGCCTTCGACAAACGATTAGGCATGAAAAACGCATAGCACATTGGCCAAAGATTTAATGGCCTCGGCCAGTACTTGCCCATTTGGTGTTGCTTGCTGCGTACTGGATGATTGTGCTGCTCGTTGATGAGTTGGCTGATGAGTTGTTTGCTGCTGACGATGTTGTTGACGCTGGTGTTGGCGACGTTGCTGACGACGATGTTGACGCTGTTGCTGACGTTGGTGGTGCTGGGGACGTATAGGTTGCTGGCGACGTTGTTACCCGGTGCGCCTTGGCCTGGCCGAGGTTGCTCTGGCCGGGGTTCTGGGTGGGTGGTTCTTCTGGAAGTTGATCTCCTAGGGGTCGTTCCGCTGGAAACTGACCTGCTTGAAGCTGCTCTGACAGCAACCGTTGCCTCTTGCTGCTGCTGTTGGCGACTTGGTAGATGCAGCATTGTATGGTGCAACTGGTCGCACCGTTTACATGCCTCCATTGAGGTGCATGAGTAAAAAGTGTGGCTTCTTGCCAGGCAATTAAAACAATAGCCTAGATTTCCCACCACCTCTCGCCTTCTCTCTACTGTCATTGCCCTAAACCTACGGCAGAATACCAGTCCATGATATCCTCGGCAGAGCACGCAATAAAACACCTCCAGGTCCCTGGGCTGGTGACCATCGCTTTCCGAGCTACGCCCCGGACATGGCACTCTTGTGGCCGTAAGTCTCCGAGTGGACCTGCTACTAAAGAGAATAATTACCAAAGCAAACAAATTCATTTTAGTTAGTAAATTATAGAAACTTAAGGATGGAATGGGGAAAAAGGCTGTGTTGGAGTAATGACTACGGGAAAAGTAAAGGTTAAATGAGAGGATATGATTAGTCATGCTGAAATATGAGAGAAAATAAATATTAGGCAATGTGAACAATATGGTTAACGCAAGTTGTCAGTTGGCCATGAACGGCAAATAACACAGTTTCACTATGGACCTGGTTATTATTCCCGCGGATGTGCGCACCTGTGCTATACGTCCGTTTTCGTCAGACCCGCTGAAGGTTTTTTCTATCCTACCCAGACGCCACTCGTGCGGTGGTAGCAAATCATCCATTACGACCACCAGGTCGCCTACTTGCCTGTTTGGCGCGGTGTTTTGCCATTTGTAACGCTTATGCAGGGATTTTAAGTACTCCTCCTTCCATCGGATGGAGAACTGGTGATGGATTGCCTTTAACTTTTCCCATCTGTTTATGACCGAGATACTTTGGCAGGGTTGTTCGGGAAATGCCATTAAAGGTGCACCCCTTAAAAAATGTCCCGGAGTTAGGGCAGTCAAATCAGATGGGTCTTCTGATAGGGCCGAAATTGGACGAGAGTTCAGGACCCCTTCAATTCGAGCTAATACGGTAGAGAATTCCTCGAAGTTAAATTTCTGAGCACCTGCTATGCGCTTGAAGTGAAACTTAAAGCTTTTTACAGCGGCTTCCCACAAGCCACCCATATGAGCATCGTGGGGTGGAATAAATCTCCATTCAAACCCGTGAGCTAAATACTTTTGTGATACATCTGCCGCTGCGTTTCGCAAAAATGTAGCAAATTCGCGTTTAAGAACCCTACTGGCGCCCAGAAAGTTTTTCCCGTTGTCCGATGTAACCCTATTGGGGAGGCCCCGCCTCCCGACGAACCGAGCAAACGTGGCCTGAAACGCTTTAGAAGAAAGCTCGGAGCACGCTTCCAAATGAACAGCCTTAGTGCTAAAGCATACGAAAACGCATACGTATCCTTTTACGTAGGTGGACCTGCGCAACGGAGACACTTTGAGCTCAAATGGCCCAGCAAAGTCAACCCCTGTTATGTGAAATGGTGGCGATAAAGTGCACCGTTCAGGTGGTAAGGGAGCCATAATCTGGGCGCAGGGTTGTTGCCTCTGTATTATGCAAACTTTACAATTGCGCACTATACTTTTTACTCGGGGTTTAAGTCTCGCTATAAAATATTCTGTCTGTATCATTCTGCACATTTGGCTACATTCAGCATGATAAAGAAATTCGTGCAAATATTTTAGATACAACCGACAGAATTGTGAATTACCTGGTAGTATTACAGGGTAACGCTCATTGTACGGGAGACTCGATTGAACCAGCCTACCGTTTGATCGCATAATTAAATCTGAGTCCAGGAATGGATTTAAAGGCTTAAGTGAACTTTTACTTGGCAAGATTTGAGAGTCTCGTAGACATTTGTAATCCTCGGGATAAAATATCTCCTGGGACAAAGCAATAAGTCTTGATTTTACAAAATTCATTTCCGGTTGTGTTAGACTTATTATATTCTCGGTTTGCGATTTTTGCCGTACATCTTTACGGCATTTTTTATAAAACCTGAACATGTAACATATAACGCGTAAAGCCCTGCTGTATGATGAGAATCTACTTAGAATTTCATTGTCTTGAATCTCGACATGTAACGCCTGGGATTGGTTTTTAGAAACTTCCGACTCCTTCAGCGGATTTCTTTTTGGCCATTCCGTTGAGGGTTTAATCAGCCATGATGGTCCATGCCACCAGAGTGCACTTTGTGCCAGATCTTGAGGCCTGCAACCTCTCGTTCCCAAGTCTGCAGGATTGTCATGAGAAGGGACATGATGCCATTTTACATCTGACACTAAAGTGTGAATATGAGCTATTCTGTTCGCAACATAGGTTTCCCACGTCGAGGGGGGCTTTGACAGCCAACCTAGGGTTATGGACGAATCAGTCCACAAATGAATCTCTTCTGGGTTTAAATTCAAGGATGATATTACATAATTAATGAGCTTTGCCAGGAGAACTGCCCCATTGAGTTCCAGCCTTGGCAATGAAACAGTCTGTATAGGGGCTACTTTACTTTTCGCCACTAACAAATTAATAAAAGTAGTATGGGAATTAGTCTGATATCGAATATAAACTGTTGCACAAAACGCTGTCTTAGAGGCATCTGAGAAACCGTGCAATTGTACCTTGTCAGAGGGAGTATATTGTAACCAGCGAGAGATCGAAATTGTGTCCACTTGGGAGAAATCTTGAACCAGCTCGTTCCACTTTTGCAAAGATTCCTGAGACACATCTTCATCCCACTCTAGGCCTTCCAACCAAAGCTGTTGCATTAATGTTTTTTGGCCTAATAACGATAGGCGCGAGCCATCCCGCAGGATCAAATAGCTTTGCCACTGACGACAGAATCTGCCGCTTAGTTATTCTTGTGGCTTGATCAATTGGATCAAACTTATACGTAAATGAGTCCGACAGCGCATTCCACTTTATACCAAGAGTTTTGGTAGAGCTTGCATCGTGAAAGCAAAGAAAATCAGAGTCATACAAATCGTCCTTTGGAAGATGGGCAAGCAACTTAGGATCATTTGCCGTAATTTTCTTTAGAGAAAATCCAGCTGACTTTAATGCTAGCATAATCTGGGTTTGAGCGGATAGAACATCTTCTATCGAATAACCTCCCGAGAGAATGTCATCGACATAAGTTTCTGTGCGCAGAATTGCAGCTGCTTTAGGGTAAGCAGATTCGGAATCAGCAGCGAGGTTTAAAAGGGTCCGAATCGCGAGATATGGTGCACAGTTTACTCCGAAGGTAACCGTTTTTAATTGATAGTCTTTAATTGGGCCGTCATCTTGCGGTTGAAATAAGATCCTCTGAAAGGGTATATCAGCAGGATGTAATAGTATCTGGCGATACATTTTTTGAATGTCGCCATTAAAAACATATTGATATTTTCTCCAATTGAGAATTATGGAGTTCAAATCGCTTTGCAGTGTGGGTCCTGTGTACAGAACGTCATTCAAAGAGTATTGCGATTTTGATTTTCTACTAGCATTGAACACAACCCTAAGTTTGCTTGTTTTGTGATCTGGGCGTACTACACCATGATGTGGCAAATAAAATGAGCCATATTTACCATTAGAGTTAATTTCAATTGATGACGTTTCGTCCATATGATCAAGCGTGAGGTACTCGTTTATAACAGCCTTGTATTGTGACTGAAGGTTGGGATCTTTGGCTAGGGTTTTTTCCATGCTCGTATACTGGGCTAGGGCTATGAATCGAGATGATCCCAGATATATTTTCTCGGGAAACTCATGCTTAAATGGCAATCGCACTATATATCTACCACACTCATTACGTGTTGTTGTTTCTGTATAGAACCTTTCACAATAGTCATCTTCCACTGAATTTGAGCGAGCTTCTGGGATTTCTTCCTGCTCCCAAAACTTTTTTAAGAGTTTATTTAGCTCAGAAATTTCAGTTAGAACTACTGTAGTTGTAAATGTTTGTATTGATTGCGATTTTATGGGACCACTAAGCACCCAGCCAAAGATCGTATTATAGGCCGATGTCTGACCACAAATATTTTTTCTAATACCTTCAATATTGAGCGAGTGTTCATAATCATTTCCTAAAATTAGATCTATTTGCGACGACTTGTTAAATGATGGATCCGCAAGATCTAATTCAGCTAAATCGGAAGAGTAAGGTATTTCAAAAGTACATGCCGGAAGGTTTTTCGTTACTCTTGGCAGAACTATGGCTTTAATAGGGACTCTTAAGTCATACCTTTTGGCGTATAAAACAAATTCGCATTCTTTGTTTGCTGTTTGCTTTTTCCCGCCTATACCGATTATTTCGAAATGAGAGTTTTCGAAGGGTAGCTGTAGCCGATTACGAATTCGTTCTGTTAAAAAAGTTCGTTGAGAACCAGGGTCAATTAGCGCTCTAATTGTGAAAAGCTCACTTCTATGCTCTATTTGCACTAATGCAGTTCTCAGTAAGATATTTTCATTGCTTGTAGAGTAATTAGCCTGAAATTGCCTTGAGGTACTAGGCATTTCATCTTGGTTGGTTGTTCTAGCGACTTGATTACTGTTTTAAGCAGAATTATTGCGATTAGTGGCTGAGTCTCTATACTGTTTACCCTGTGCTAACTGAGTAGGATGTTGTACCTTTTGCCTCATATGCAATAGGGTATGATGCGGCTTTTTGCACTGAAGGCAAGTATTTTTGCTTTTACAATTTGCCTTCAGATGAGACGAGGCTAAGCAATTATTGCAGAATATATTTTTAAAGACAAAATATACTCGTTGTTGTACAGTAAAGGCTCTAAATTTTGGACATATTCTTAACGAGTGATTTTCTTGGCACAACTTGCACGATAAACTTAAGTTGTCTTGAAATATGAATGTCTGCACATCAGGGCTGGGTGTGTCTAATAGTGTGAAAGAATCTTTAGTATTTTTTATACTATTGAGACGTTCTACTGCCTCATACCTGTCCACAAGGAATTGGGACATTTGGGTCCACTTGGGAAGCTCACGTGGGGAAGTGAGGGATTGCTCCCATAACGAAAGTGTTACATGTGGAAGTTTAGTTGAGATAAGTCGAATCAGAATAGGGTCCCAGCTCTCCACGTCGACGTCAAGCGTTCTGAGAGTTGCCAGGGAATCACTAACTGAAGATTGAATTCTTCTTATTGATTCGCTATCTTCATTTTTCGCCGAGGGTATGTCAAATAGTATTTTAGTTTGGTTGTCAACCAAAACTCTTTTATTTTCATAGCGGGTTTTACGGGCATTCCACGCTAGCTCGAAATTGTTATTTGAAAGAGGGTATCTTTTTACGATTGCACCAGCTTCACCCCTCGTTTTATTCCTAAGGTGATAGAGCTTAGTGACTGGGGTTAGCTTTGGGTGGCTTATATACACAGCCGTGAACATGTCACGAAATGATGGCCACTGTTCATAACTGCCCCTAAAAATCTCAGTATCACATGGTGGCAGTTTCACAAAGCTAATTGAGCTATCAGGGAGTAAGTTCTGATTCGGTTGAGCATAGTGTGATGTCGATTGAAACGCCGGGATTCGAAAACTCTCAATTCGGCTTATTTTTAACAAATCATTGATTTGAGAATTAGTATGAAAATATGCCTCTGAACACGTATTATATTCCTCTTTGGATTGTGTCTTAATTTCAGCATCTACTGATCCATCCTGGGATAGCATTAGTTTCCTATATGAATCCTTTAAATTCACCCATTCCGAATCTAGCTCCCTTAATTTAAGCTAAAGCATGGATTCATTGTGATCCTCAACTGGCGTATTATTTAACGTCTCACAAAATTGTAGCAAATTTCCACAGTCAAACAGGAATTGCTCCCTGTATAAAGGGCTAAAAGCTACGCTAGAAGCTTCGTTCGTTGAAGTCATTTTTGTGGATAATAAAAAAAATTAAAATTTGCAAAAGTGGCTGACTATTTATGAGCTTTACTATAGGGGAATGTAATGCTTTTACTTTTAAAAATTTTGGGTTGGTATATATGATACCTAACAGTAATTGGGTTTATATTATCTTTATATATTTTTTTTTGACTATATTATTTCTATAGATTAAGGGGCTACGACGTAGCACTAGATATATCTCATCTAGGTTAAATTTAAAGATAATATAAATTACTGATTCTCTAATCAATATTATTTTTATGGAATAGGGGCTATAAATTAGCACTAGATATTGCTACCCTAGACTCAAATGAGAATTTATATAAATTTGATAAGGGGCTATAAATTAGCACTAGATATTGACGATCTAGTTTCAAATGAGAATTTATATAAATTTGATAAGGTCTATAAATTATTGAATCTCAAGGGCTATGAGTGCATCTTTTATTTATAAGAGTGAAATAAATCAATTAGAAAATACGTTTTCTTTTAAAAGGGCCTAATTTTATTAGGGAAGTATTTTCAGAATTACCGACTCACAAACAATTTACTTCCGTTATTATAAAAATGTTATTCAGTTTGTGCCAGAATCACAAAAGGCTTTGTAACGCGTTGACGCTACTAAAGAGTTACTTCCACGAGAGCTATGATAAATGATTCAAACATAAACTTTTACTCAACTAAAATTTATTGCGAATGTATTCATCAACCGTTCGAATTTGTATGGACTCGTCAAAAGATAATTTATAATATAATGCGCTACCTCATCAATTTTTTTTATTCTTACTTTGAGTGTGCCACCCAATGTGCATGCGACTGTGTGGGCAAATACCTTTTACTTATGGGAAATAAGTTATGTATATTCCAAGAAACTTCCCAACAACAGGTCTGTTCTTGTACTAAGCATGCACAATCTACAAAATAATCTTACTGGAACTACAAGTTATGTACTTTCCAGGAAACTTCCCAACAACAGGTCTGTTCATCTACCAAGAATGACAAAATAGTCAAAGAAATTTGAGTAAAAAGTAGATAAAAGTATTATTTAAGTAACAAAAAGTCTTAATACCTTTTTGCGTTTAAAATATAATAATTTAAACTTGTAGAATTTTTGCTGGGAATGGTCAATATTTAATTAAATAAATTAGCACATTGGTTGAAATGGCAAAGTTTTTTTTTGATAATTAATTTTTCTCATTAAAATTAAAAATATCATGTATTGGAAAAAATATTCACAATTTTAAAATTTTTAGTAATCGCTATAAATAATTTTGCTAATATGTATGTCCAATATCAAAACTTGTTTGCTTGATATTACGAATTTGGGATATATTTGGGGATAAGAGACAATTTTGAATTTTTCCTGTATTTATGAAAACAAAAATACTTTATTATAATAAAAAATTTTTTACTTTATTTTAATTTATTTTATAAACATTTTTGGTTGTAACTTTATTAATTAGCTTTAATTTATTAAAACAGATCATCCATTGTCCTCAGTGTTAATAAAGAGCAAAGTTATTTCCGCCTTTATTATCCACAGCTACTTTATTTTTTTTTTGTTTATGTTAATAGGGCCTTTTCCTTAGGGTTCCTTTTTTTTGTGACCGATTGTTCTTTTTCCAGGTTTTCTCGCTCTCCTTGTTTTCCCATGCAATAACTCTTGAGTATGAGTAATTTGTAAGAGAATATTTTGTTCCAGTTTCTCCTACTATTTTTTATTGCAGGTTCTATTTATTACTCCTCTTTTTTTTTTAAGTTTATTCACTGTATTCAATACAAGAGTTAAGAGAACGTAATTAACTTACTTTTCTTATATTTAAAGCACTTTCTTTAATTTTTCTTAAAGTTTAAACTGTAAGACCAAACAAATAATTTGTTGGTTAAACATTAACCAAATGTGTTCAAGAGAAAGCAATCAATATGTTACTTTTAGTTAGTGCGTAAGTAATTTAGACTGCGTGCTTGGTTAACAGTGTGCGT
The DNA here is from genome assembly GCA_943735925.1 of Pollenia amentaria. Lineage (NCBI taxonomy): Eukaryota > Metazoa > Arthropoda > Insecta > Diptera > Polleniidae > Pollenia > Pollenia amentaria. The sequence continues at coordinate 89,294,973 of OX031010.1, read as the reverse complement.
TTAAGAGAGTACGCATTAAATTATTCTCTTCGAAATTAATTTTAGGAGTGATGAGACACAACCTCTTTTTTTCTCTTTCGCTATTCGGACCAATCTTATTTTTTCCCCGCTTTCGTTTTACTATTTTTAAATTCACTTGCCACTAAAAATTAAGAGCACGCAGAATTTGAATAATACTTAAACACATTCTAGCAAAATTTACGTAACAATTAAGCACGATTTGAATAAAATTTTCAATTTTCATTACTAGAGGCACCCTTTTGATTATAATTGTAATTCCCATCTGGGCTTGAAATTGCGAAAATATTGGAGACCACTTGTTTTATAAATATAGGGTTTATTATATTTGCAGATAAACTACGTTCGATTCACAATAATTAATTTAAATTACTTTGCTCTAATTTTTTCTATTTAGTAAGCAAATTTAAATTTTTCTTTTGAAACCGCCAACAAATTTTCTTTAATTCAATATAATTAATAAACTACATTAAACTTTCATTATTAAATATATTTTATTTTTACTCACGTCACCTTATTCCTTTGTAGCGGACTGTGCGTTTTTTTTTTTTTTTTTTTGTATTTCAAATTTTATTTTGTAGTCAGAATGCCTTAAGTGAATTCACTCATTAAAAGAAATGTTTCTCTCTTTTGCATTAACTGACGAGTATATTCGTACAAGTAACAATTTTTAAAGGGGTAACTAGCACAAGCAAAGAGATGCAAAGAGTAGGAAGTATTTTATTTGCCGTAAGTAATTATTTATTTTTAATTAAGGGGTTAAGAGAATATGCCAACTGATACAAATATTTTCTTTATTTTATTCCAATGCATAGGTAGGTATATGATCCCTTTTATTTCTCAATATTTTTCCCCTTTTTTGAAACGTAGATCTAATTCTTCTTTAACTATTTTAACAAGTAATCGCCTTTTTCTCTTTATTTATTACTTTGTTCACCGGCAAATTTACACTGTTTCCACTTTAATTTGTATTAAATAAATTTTTCAAAAGAAGGAGAACAGAAGGGGAATCATTTTTTTTCGAATGCATAATTATTTAAATATTATATACTTTCCTTTAACTTATTTATATATATATGACCGAATGTAAAAAACGGGAAACGAAACGGTATTATGAATTTTTTTCCTCTTTCTTCTTTATTATTTTTTTTTTTTTTTAATTAGGTAAATATAACTTGGCCTGATATATGTATACCCGTAAGGCCAAACTGTAATTTTATCTACTTTTTTTCTCTTTTCCTTTTTCTTTAACTTTGCATTCACTTTTTTCTAAAATTCCACTTTCCCGCTTCTGACTATTAATTTTCGAAATTAAATTTTTCCAAATTCTGACTTCTAGCCAAATTTATTTGTATCTTGATTTTACCTTTTTTCTTTTTCTAACTCCGATTTGGCAATTTTCTTTTATCTTTAATACGAGAAGGTATAATTTTTTCTTTATATTTTTTACTAACTAGGCAATTTTGCCTTTTGTTTAACAAGCTTTGTTTCGCGCTTCTTTTCTTTCTCTTTCACTTACTAGCGGTATTTAGCCAACTTTTTTCACATTAAAACTTTTTTCTAAATGATTATTTTTATGCACTTTTATGTTTTTTTTTTTTTTTTTTTTAAATTTTTGCAAATTACGAATAATTAAATTTTTTGTATATTTAACACTTTTTTCCTATTTACCTTTTTCTGTTTTTCTCACTACCGCCTACTTTGCTTGTGCTTGCTTTACTACTAAATATGTAGAATTTAAATAAATACAATTTACCTCATTATTCTGCTTGATTACTCTTATTTACTTCGTTCCTTTGTTGTTGTTATTATGATGACAATATTTTGTTAATAATCGCTGAGACCTTGAACTTCTTTTTTGAGTTTTATTACTTTTTCTCCTGTGACCACTGGTTGAATAGAATAGTCGAACGACCATGTAATTCTGTGTGTAAGGGACACACACAGAATGTTAAATAATCTTCTTATTGTTTGCAGAACTGCAGGGCACTGATCTTTTAGTGGTCGATTTTTAAGAAGATTATAATTGTAACCACTCGTAAGAGTGAGAGTAAAGTTAAGTGTTTGGATGGTAGTTACCTTTAGGTTTGGGGGTTTTCCAGATAAAGATGAATTTAAGGATGAATAAAGGACGATCTTGTTTGGTTTGTAGGATGCAGGTAAGTATTTTATTGGGTTTTTTTTTGTTTCAGTTAAGAGGTAAGTACAAAGTTGATTTTAATTGATAAAGTAAGTATTTTAGGTTATAGGCACTGCAATATTTAATTTAGGTAAGTTTACTTTAAGTAGGTGCAACTGTTAACTTCTGTTGCTAAGGCAAAAGTGACCGAGTCAATCAAAGATACATATTTTCTTCCCAAACTGTCCTCGGCTTACAAAAGCCGAACAGGTTTGGAATAAATCCGCAATTTACAAACGTTACCAACTTAACTACATTGCAGGGCCTTTTTCTACCGCCATCTACACTTCAATATTGGCATAATAATAATTTACATTTACATTATTTACATGTTTTAATTAAGTTTTAGTACAATATTAGGTCTGTCTGCGTACACATATTTTGCATAATTTTGTACAAAATGTCGCAAAATCTTGCAAAATGTTGTCTGCGTACTCCAAATCTCTTACAGCGAGAGAGCCAAAAAGAGAATTTTTTGACAGTTGGAAATTAGAGAACTTGCAAAATGTTACTGGAGAAATTTCCTCTGGTAAGATTTTGCAACTAGTTTGAACAGCTGTTTTTATATACTGTTTGAATGAAAGAGTTTACGTGTGCCAAGATAGCGTCGACGAAATAGCGTCGAATTTGGGAATTTAAAAACCGGGAAACCAAAATACCCAAATAATGGGGATTTACAGTATATGAACAAAAAGTTAGCGTCGAATTTAGGAATTTAAAAAGGGGAAGTAAAAATATATTTATATTTTTAATAAAAATACTAAAAATATTTACCACAGGCTTTTGCACGGTATAAACTGTATATTTTCTAAAAGTAAATAGTTTTCTGGACAAAATGAGCGATGCGTGCAAAAAATATATAGTTTATACCGTGCAAAAGCCTGTGGTTCATTGCATTAATCAGTAAAGATTTTTACTGATCATTTTGGATGAACCCAGATTTCTCGGAAACTGTCCGAACGATTTTTTGCACGCATCGCTCATTTTGTCCAGAAAACTATTTACTTTCAGAAAATATATAGTTTATACCCTGCAAAAGCCTGTGGTAAAAAAATATAAATATATTTGGGCTTAAATCTAGTTTACCGACGCAGCTCCAAATAAAAAAAAAAGTACCTAGGGTGATAGAAAATGGAAAAATAAGAAGAAAAAATTATAATAAGAAAGTTGGCGCAAACGCTTAGTTTTCGAGTTATGGGCGTTTTAAGTTTTTATATAAATATGTGATTTTGCAGTACATTTCCAAATGTATATGGCTAATATTGGTATCATTGCAAAGCGTTTCACTAGATCTTTCTGGACATACAGAATTTATTTTAATATTTTTAGTTTATTAAGAAGTGGGACGAGTTTGCAAAATACAAAAGTTTTTTAGTAAGCATAAAAACAAATTTATTAATTTTTTCTAATTCTTTAATGTATGTATATACTACATACTAATTTATTTAAGAATTTTAATTAAAATACAAGTAAAACCTTCTTTATGTTTATGTTATACTAATGAGGAGAGAATCCTTGCCCATGGGCAAAGGCCGTCTATGCAGAGAATCTTTAGTTAGCGAAGCCGGTATTAGTTATACCATAGGGGAGATAATATTTGCGCCCGGCCGAAGGCCGGCTATGCAAGAAAGCTTTAGTAAGCGAAACCGGTGTTTATTATACCATAGAGAAGAACATCCTTGCGTCCGGCCAAAGGCTGGCTATGCAAAGAATTTTTTTTGCGATGCTAGTGTTTGTTATTTTATAAAATTTGTATTACACTTTTATTTAAATAAACTACATTCCTTCCTAGTGCACTTCCGTAACATTTCGACGTAAAAAGAAAAAAACTGTAATGTGATCTAAAGAGTTTAATATTTTGAAATAAATTATGTATATCCAGAAAAATCTGTTCAAGAGCTTTAAAATGATACCAATATTGGCCATATACGTTTAGAATTGTAGTGGAAAATCACATATTTATGTGAAAACTTTAAACATCCATAACTCGAAAACTAAGCGTTTGCGCCAACTTTTTTATTTAATTTGTTCTTCTTATTTTTTCATTTTCCATCACCCTGTGTATTTTTTTTATTTGGAGCTGCGTCGGTAAACTAGATTTATTCCTATATTTGTACTTCCCTATTTTAAATTCCTGAATTCGACGCTAACTTTTTGTTTATACTGCAAATACCCATTATTTGGGTATTTTGGTTTCCCGGTTTTTAAATTCCCAAATTGGACGCTATTTCTTCAACGCTATCTTGGCTCACGTTTGTTATTTCAATTGTTTACACACCGATCAGCTGTTTTCTTGCAAGATTTCACTGGATACTGTCTGCGTACTTTTTGAGATATTGTCAGCCGAAAGAGTAAAATTTGTCTTACTCTCCCAAAAAAATTTACTGAGTATTTGCTACTGGAAAAGTACGCAGACAGACCTATTAACTTCAATTCATTTCCTTTTAAAATTCTTATTTTTTCTTACTAATTTTTTAATTACATTCAAACTTTAATTCGTTACATTTTATATATTCCATTTTTTTTTTTCTATTTCAATTTCAATTCATTAATAATGTGTATTACATATGTCCATATAGAGGATAAAAAAAAAATAAAATATAAGCAATTGATATTGTCTAGACGCCAATCTAGACATGTATAAAAAATAAAAAATAATTTGTAAGTCAAGACGTCATATGCTAAAAAATTTAAAAATACTCGTCTTGACTTAAAATAATTTTTTTTATACATAACCCACTCGCATCCCAAATAGCGACTTGTGGTGACTTTTTCAAGGGTCGTCTATTTAAATAAAAATAATAGGAGTACAACATTAATACAAAATATTTTTCACCACAAGCAAACACAACTTACAAAAAATTATATACTATTTAACATTAAAAACATCAGATATTAAATAAGATTAAATTGCACAAAAACATTTAACAAAAAACAGCAAAGCACAAATTAAAATTATTATCACAGAATTAATTATATTGCGGTTCTTTAACTAGCGCTAATGTTGTCCATATCTTCATTGTTTTCATTATGTTTTGTTGTATTCTCAAGCTTTCTATCGTATATCTCTTCCTCTCCCCTCGTTCAATATCTAACACTCTTACTTGTTCTGTTTCAAAGCAGTGAGATTTTGAAATCATGTGTTGTGATAATGCACTTGTTTCTCTCATCTTCAATATGTCATATTGAGCGTTTTGTTGTTCCTATATAAATTATGTCAAAATTCTGATCGTCCCTTCCATTACACTTTACTTCGTAAACAACATTACTTTGTTGTAGTTTTTCAATTGGCGCCTTAACTCTTGAAAATATTGCACTTAAAGTTGAATTCGGTCTGTATGAAAAGTTTATTTGTTCTGATTTTATTGTTGTCCTTATGTGTCTATTATCCGTCAAGCCAGGTATGTATTTAACACTGTTAAAATGTTTGTCTTTTTCAGGGTTTCTATCATTATTGATGTTTTTGTATTGTACATATTTTTGTGTATCGTTGATAAGTGTATTTATTAATTTTTTAGGAAAACTTTGCTAACTAATATTTCTGAGATTTTGTCGATATTTTTGTTATGTAACATTTTTTGCTGTATTAATTATCTGGTTTTTGGGCTGTGTCGCGTTGTAATTCGTTATGCTGCCAGATGAAGTTTCCTTAGCGTACCAGTCAAACGTAATAAAATCTTGTTCTCTACGTAGCCTGGTATCAAGGTACGCAAGTTCACCATTTTTCTCAAGTTCTACTAAAAATTTAATTTTTGGGTGGTGACATTAAAAGTGTTCAGAATAATATCCTTGTCCTTGATGTTAATTATGGCTAATATATCGTCTACATATTTGATTATGTATTTAATGTGAATATTTTTATTTCTAAGTTCCGTGATTGCATCGTCAAGTAAGGTGTCAAGTACTATATCTGCTATAGTAGGCGAAAGAGGATTGCCCATTGGAATGCCGAAAATCTGGTTATAGACCTTTTCTTCATACACAAAGTAGCTATTGTCCGTTAAGCAGAATTGGAGGATTTGTAGAAATTTAGAGCAAGGGATCTTTGTAAATTCCTTAATTTTGTACCATTTTTTCATTATATTTTGAATTGCCGTATAGACTGAAATATTTGTAAAGAGCGAAATAACATCAAAAGATACTAATACTTAATTTTCGTTAAGTTGCATGGTCTCTAATTGTGTTTTTACCTGCGTGGAATTCTTAACATTATATTTATCTGAAATTATATGCTTTAGTATTTGTCAAACGTATTTTGAAAGATTGTTGCATGGGACTTGTATTGAGGACACGATAGGTCGAAGAGGTGTTCCAGGTTTGTGGATTTTTGGTAATCCATATATCCTAGGGGCCGTTGCTGCAGAACAAATTAGTCTACGTTTCTCCCAAGAGTCAATGTAGTTGCTGTCGCATCTGTCCTTATAAATAGATATGTATTTTTTTCTTCTATAAGTTCGTTAATTTTTTCCTTATATTCGTCCCTGTACATCACCACAGTTTTATTGCCCTTATCCGCTTGTATAATTATGATGTTCTTTTGTATGTTAATAAATTTCCTCGTTTTTTCAAAAACTCTGATAATAAATTTTTCCTTTGGCGTATTTAACAATTTACGTTTAAAGTTGGTTAGCTACCTCTTTTTCTTTGTCTACGTTTTCCATTCCATAAATACACTGTTCCACGTCAGCAATGATGTGAAATCTTCATTTCACATATCCATTTACATTCATCTGGAAAAATGATCTTAGTTCTATTTTCAAACCAATTGTCATTAAAAATAAGACCATGAAATTTGCAGTGTTTTTATTTCAGTGTATTCAGTTTTTTATTTGTACCTCTTTTAGATATCTCGTTATGTGTTTTGTTCTATCTGTTTGTTTAATAAAAAGTTTTCAAAATCCTCTTCAGTGATCATATGTTCAATACCAGCTCTAAATTGAAGCATTTTACGTTTAATAAGTTTAATATTTGTATTTGTTTATGAAACCTCTAATAATCTTTTTGTGAAAATTATATTCAATTTTTTCTAGTGATTTTCTTATTGTTTCACATTGAAACAACCGATTTACCTAATTTGTAGTGTCCTTAGTATGAATTGATATTATTCCATAACTTCTGCTCGAAAGTATGAATTTTAGTCGTTGATGTTGTTGTGTGAGCCTGTTTGTCTCGTTGCAATATTCCCTCATAGTTCTGCACGTTTCGTTGCCGAAATTAAATGCTATGTGTCTAAAATAGCTCTTCATGTTTTTTTGTCTTGTTATTGTTGTGGCTGATGTTCCTTTTATTTTATTTGTTTAAATAAACTTTTCGGCAAGGTTTCCGATAACAATTTTTTCGTATTTATTCCTTTGGCCAATTAATTATTAATTTTCAGTTTATTTTTCTTTTTTAGCTAATAAGACCTAATGATATTGTTGTAAATAAAAACCAATTTATAACATTTCATCCGACGTTTCGTCACTTTTTTGGTGACCCCGACGGTCCTGTTACAAGAGACAGGATCTCATCAGAAAACGCAACCCAAAGGTCCTATTACAAGAGATAGGATCTCATCAAATCCGACGGTCCTGTTATAAACGACAGGATCTCATCATCAACCCGAAGTTCCTGTTACAAGAGACAGGATCTTATTCGGCAATCCCAAGGTCCTGTTACAAGAGACAGGATCTCATCAGAAACCGATGGGCTTGTTACAAGAGACAGAATATAATCAGAATCCGGCGGTCCCGAAACATTCAGTCCTGAGGATACAACAGGGCTACATCAAAAAACGCAATCAACTGTATACTATAGAGCGTTCATAACTACAGTTTAGGATCCACAGATCAACTATAATCAATAGAGTTCCCACCGACAACATATCAGCATCGCATTCAGCAATTAAGACCATGGAATCCTTTGAAGAACTGGTAGCTATCCAATAGGAGACAGCGGAAATAAACACAATCCGTAACGTTAAAAAGGACCCGGCCACAAGAAAAACAAAAGAGTACTATTTGGAGCGTCTAAAACGATTTGACACGCAATGGCTAGAATTTGAGAACATTGACAACAAAATAAGGTGTCTGTCAAATCCACCTTTGCATCACCAGTATTTTACTGAGCAATACTTACACATTTCGGATGACACACTTAAATACAAAGAATTGTTTAAGTCCGAAGTAAGAAAATTGTCGCAACCAATAGTTAAATCATCAATAAGACAATCCATAGAAACCGAAGGTGCAAATGTCGGTAAGCAGGGAGATCCAGAACTTGACAAAATCACAAGCAAAGTTCTTCTTAATCAACGGGCTTTAATGATTGCGCTAAGGCGAATAATTAACGAGGTACAGTCTGAGTGAAATCGAAAGGAGTCGTATTATCAGAGAAAACTAACGCTCATTGACAAATATATGCATGATTTCTCGTCAAACAACGATACTTTATGGCAGTTAACATCTGAAGAGCAAATTGACGGTTATACGTTGGAGGAGTTTTACGAGATGCAAGCGGAGGTGCACAACATACAAGATGTGTTACAACAGAGTGCCAATATCGCCAACGAACCTACATTGTTGCTAAAAATTCAAATACCAAAATTCAGCGGCAGTCACCTACAATGGGTAGCTTTTAAAGACCTTTACATCCAGCTGATCCACAACGCGACAATGAGCAAAGTGGAAAAAATGTTTTATTTAACTACACACTTGGCAGACGAGCCAAACATTTACCGATTACATCGGCAAATTATGAAATCGCATGGAACATCTTGGTGAGCAGATACGATAACAAAAGACTAATTGTGACCACATTATTTTTTTTTTTTTTGCACCCATGGTTTATCAGCACAAGGCCTCCCAGTGGATAAATGGGACGCCATACTAGTGCATATATTACTGAGGAAACTTGATTCCTCGACCCAAACACTGTTCAAGCAATCTCTTAAGGACAATAAGAACCTTGTAAGTCTAAGGAGTTACTTAGGTTTATAGAGCATCGATTCCTTGCTTTAGAAACGCGCGAAAAGTCTCTAGAAGCAACAACAACTACATCAACATCAAATTGTAAAATATGTGGATCAACAGGGCATCCCATATATAATAGTGAAAAATTCCTAAAAATGTCACCCCCTGAAAGATTACAATGGACACAACGGAAAAATCTATGCGTTAACTGCTTCAGATCAGATCACGTCACCAAGGCATGCACATCACGCTCCTGCCTAAAATGCACGAAGAAACACAATACGTTATTGCATTTGGAAACGTCAAAAGGAAAACCATCATCATTCTCGGGGGGAAACCCTGAAAAGACCTCTTCAAACGGAAATAAAATGCTACAACCGTAGCTTCTACAAACAAGAAATATACGGGTAACAGCTACACAGTCTTAGCCACAGCAAGGGTAAAGGTGCTTGGAACCAATGGGCGCACTTGTACAATCCGAGCTCTATTGGACTCCGGATCACAAGTTAATTTAGTAACAAACAGATTACGAAATAAACTATCACTGAAGTCATCGAATTCAGATCTGTGCGTGGAGGGGATAGGAAGAAAGATCCATAACGTATCCCAACGAGTAAACCTCGAGCTTCAAGCATTTTCAAGCAACTATACAACAAGGGTCGAAGCATTTGTGCTTCCAAATATAGTGGCACCACAGCCCACAAAATCATTCGATACATCAGAATGGAATATTCCGGAAAATATTAAATTGGCAGATCCTTGGTTCAATCGTACGGGCAAAATTGACATGCTAATTGGAGCAGAATTTTACCAATAAGAACAAATAAGAATCGATCACGAACTACCAATTCTACAAAACACAGTGCTAGGTTGGGTTGTAGCAGGCAGATTACAATAAGGCAGCAACAACGTAGTTACCTGTGCAGCATTCAGCCCAGAAGAGCAAACAATAAATCAACTAATTGAAAAGTTCTGGAAGCTTGAAGACACAATTGATACTGAACGAACATTGTCTCTAGCTGAGAAACGATGTGAAGAGCATTTCATTCAGAATGTAAGAAGAAATACAGAAGGCAGATTCTTTGTTCGGCTTCCATTTTCCGAGAACCCAATCACTTAGAATAGAGTACAACAAATGTATGCAGAAATATGAATCCTTGGGACACATGGAGGAAATTCAGGAAGAGGATATTCCGGATTCTCATTACGTTATGCCTCACCACTGTGTCTTGAAGCCCGAAAGCTCTACTACGAAACTACAAGTAGTTTTCGATGCATCGGCCAAATCATCTAGCAGCACCTCCCTCAACGACATACTACATGCCGGACCAATCGTACAGAGTGATTTGTATTTTCTGCGGATATCGAGAAAATGTATCGGCAAATACAGGTAGCCGATGCTGACCAGATGTTCCAGCTGATTATTTGGAGATACAACAAACATCAAGATATCAAATACTATCGCCTAAAAACGGTAACCTGTGGCACCTCGTCAGCACCATATTTAGCAACAAAGTGTTTTCAACACTTAGCGTCACAAAATACCACAAGATACCCTTTAGCAGCAAAAATACTACGCGATGAATTTTATGTAGACGACTGCCTTAGTGCGTCTAATTTTATCCATACTGCATTAGAATCACAACGTCAACTTAACTTATTATTGGGAGAAGCTGGTTTTAAGCTTCGGAAATGGTGTTGAAATCATCCTCAACTACTAAGCGGCATTGCTCCTGAAGATAAGGAGGTCATTCTAGACTTGGACGAAAGCTCCAATTGTTCAATAAAAACAGTCGGACTGATATGGCTGCCAAAGTCGGATAAGTTATGTGGACGAGCACAAACCTCAGCAAGCACGAGCGTGACGAAAAGAATAGTCAGCTCAGAACTGGCAAAGATATTTGATCCATTAGGACTTTTTGGACCGGTCATTGTGAAAGCAAAAATATTTTTGCAAGAGTTATGGCAAGTAACAATTTCGAATGGAATAAGTTCCGAAAAAATATAGAAGCAATAAGCAACATTAAGATAGATCGATTCGTGCTGAAACATGATGGGGCGGTAGCAGTACAAATTCACACGTTTGTTGATGACTCTGAACGAGCCTATGGAACGGCAATCTACATGCGCTCAACATACAGAGATAAAACTGGTGTAGTTATTTTGATTTGCTCCAAGTCACGAGTTGCACCACTCAAAAAACAAACTCTTCCAAGACTAGAACTATGTGCCGCGGTACTAGGTGTGGAACTAACAAATAGAGTGATAACGGATTTATGTCTACAAAATGCAGCAAACTTCTTCTGGTCAGATTCAAAAATTATCCTCTCTTGGATAACTTCACCAGCAGCATCTTTTCACACCTTCGTGACCAACAGGGTAGCAAAAATTCATATGTCAAGAAGTCCAAGTCAATGGAGACATTATCACAACATTCAATGTGGTTTTATGGTCCATTATTTCTCTCAGGATCAAACTATGAATGGTCAAACGCAGTCTTTCAAATCAGCGACATACCTTGCGATGAAGAACGGAAATTGACGAAACGAATTTTAACAATAGCAACAACGCATCGATCGAATTAATCATCGAAATTCCTTTAAAACCATTCAGCGCACAATCGGGTATATAATACGGTTCATTAAAAATTCAAAAACAACCAATAACTTTCGTTCAACCAACAAGTCGCTCGATGCTCACGAAATGGAAGAAGCTCTACACGTTATTATCAAATTCGCTCAGGCAACGGAATTCAAGGAAGAATTGAAAAACTTGTTACGTAAAACACCTGTTCACAAATCTAGTTCGTTGGCATCACTAAATCCATTTTTAGATGAACATCAGATAATCCGAGTCGGTGGCCGACTAGAACAATCAATGTTAACCTTTAATGCAAAACACCCCGCAATTTTATCTCACAATCACTTCACATCAAAATTATTAATGCACATGCTACACGTAGGAAATCGTCACTGCGGTCCACAGGCATTATTGGCCGCGTCTAGAGCACAATTCTGGATCACGAATGGAAAGACTTTAGCACGCAACACAGTCCACAAATGTATACGATGCACTAAAGCAAGACCAGTATTGTTCAAACAACTGATGGGAAATCTGCCAGCGGCCAGGGTGACACCCGCGCGCCCGTTCAAAACAACCGGAGTGAACTATTTTGGATCTATCTGGATCCACCACAAAATTAGAGGGAAAAGACCAGATAAGGCCTATACCGCAGTCTTCTGTTGTTTCGCCACCAAGGCCATTCATATGAAAGTCGTGTCCAACCTATCGACAGAAGCCTTCATAGGAGCATTACGACGTTTTATCAGAAGAAGGGGTCATTGTCAAACCTTGTACTGCGATAATGCAACTAATTTCGTAGGAGCGAGCAATAAATTGAATGAATTGTAGGAATCAATATATTCACAATCAGCACAAGAAAAAATCACACGGATATGCAGCGATCAATCCATAAACTTTAAATTCATTCCACCTAGAGCCCCGCATTTCGGTGGACTTTGGGTAGCGGCAGTCAGATCTGCCAAACATCTCTTACTGAGAAGCGTTTCTGCGACGTCACTTATCTATGAGGAATTAGAAACTATAGTGGTTGAAATAGAAGCCATTTTAAATTGTCGACCGTTGACTCCACTTTCATCAAATGGTGATGATCTCCAAGCTCTTACACCGGGTCATTTTCTTGTCAGCGAATCTTTAACATCAACCGTAGATGCTAATGCTCAAGCACCAAAAATATCCTTAGATGCAAGGTGGAAAATTACCTCAAAAATAAAAAACAAATTCTGGGAGGAATGGACACAGAAATATTTACATGAGCTACAGCAAAGGGGGAAATAGAAATCATCTTCGACGCACGTCATTGAAGGCATGCTCGTTATCATCAAAGAAGATAACACTCCAGTATTACAATGGCCATTGGGCAGAATCAACCGAATCTACAAGGAAGAGCATGGACTTATTAGAGCTTGCGACGTCAAAACAGCAAAGCGAACCTTCAAGAGGCCAATTCACAGATTGGTTCCATTCTTTAACGATTCCCACATAGAATATCCCGAATATGAAACTTCAATCTCGCAAAAGAGGCAACACTCATCAGAAAGTGATGCTATACAGCCAAAACGAAAGACAGTACAATATGCTGCACTGGGAGTCTTCAGCACAATTTTTATTTCACTTCTCCTGCTGCCGATAATACTAGCTTCTCCAATAAATACTACATAATTTTCTACCAATCCAGGATTGTATTTCGAAGGCGTAGGGTCGACAAAATTAATAACAGCTACCTGGAAATGTATCGTATACTACGATTTATCACCAATTTGGGATAGGAATAAGTTTCTGGAAGCCGGAATAACATAATTTTCAAAGCTCTACAGGCAATCAATAGCTTTTGAATCATGTGAGACACTCTTCCTACAACTTCAGCATAGTTGGGACACCCTTATTCAAGAATCAGACCTCCTTACTCCAAGAAGAAAGCGGAGAGCCGCGTTAGATATCGTGGAGAACGTGGCTCATGCTCTATTCGGAGTTCTTGACTCAGATTATGCAGAACAAATGGCTCAAACTATAGCCAACGTAAGAAAACAAGGAGTATCTGTACCTGTTACTAAAAAACCAAACTTCAGTAATAGATTCGACAATAAATATTCTCAAGCAAGCCGAGAACAACACTAAGCTGCGCTTTTCAGACCTTAAGAAAATCATCTACCATGATTTAAACACAGTCAAAAATGAGTACTCAAACCTACGACAAGTCCAGAATTGGCGATTAAAATAAATACACTAGCGTCAGATTTACAAAGAATTGAAACAGAGCTGGGCGGTGCCCTCACACATACGAACCACGGTAATATAAGCACACTTATCCTCACACCAAAGCAGTTAAAATCTGAAATTTCTAAAATAAAAGCACATTTTCCCAAGGGTCGCGCATTACCAGTTGAAGATACTGAATTGTTAGAATTAAACCAAATCATGACAGTAGCCCAGGGAAGTGTTATGTTCATTATTGAACTGCCTTTAGTAAATCAAGAACATTTTGAACTATTCAACGTCATCCCTATACACACCAAGCTAAACAACAACACCAACTGTGAATATCTGGCTGCGAACCATCAACCCGATGAATACTTGACACTAAGTGTACTTCAATTCAATAAATGCATTTAAGTTAGAAGCGATATATATCTATGCTCTATGTTACAAGTCAGCGTCACTCGAGACTCAAGCAGAGTTTCCTGTGAAATGGCTCTATTCAACAACAAAACATCACCACAATCCAGTTTCGGCCACATACCGACTAAGATCTCTTTTGTCGCACTGAACACCATCAACCATTGGCTTTATTCAACAACATATCCCCTAGAACTAACCGCAGTCTGCGCCTCTGAAATCATACACCTCCATATCAAAAATTCTGGTCTCTTGTCCATGAACCCAACCTGCATTATAAAGGGAAATATACTGACTATCCATGGACATGAAATTAGTGTCACTACTCTTCATAATTCATATGACATGGTTGGCAATATTACGGCAATTGGTAAACCGTCCGCGGTTAAGCGGCTCCTAGCACCAAACATCAATCTAGACACCAAATTGGATGAACTCACGAACATCCAAAAGCAACTAGCAGAGATAAAAAAATCTTCAAAGGGATATAAAGTACCCTGTTCTTCATCATCCTTACATCAGCTTTTTGGCGCTACTTCTGTCATTTCTAATAACCGTAATTCTAATATAATGGCGACTTAAATGCTACAAAAGAGCATCAATCAACCTGGCTCCAACACCACCACAGCCGACGCCACGCCAGCGTAGCTCTGACGTTTAAAAATAGGTTATTTACATATCTATTACTATTAATTTTTATTATTTTGTTCATTTACATTTTCTCTACTCGCTCAACGCGGCGGAAAATGTTAACACATGTTAACGCAAAATCTAAAATTTCAAAAGAAAAACAAATTTATATAAAAAAAAACCATGACCTACTTATTTAGCTTAAGTTATAAAAAACACAGAAATGCTTACAGGACAGAATTCAGTCATTTACCTTAAAAATGTTTTCTGTAAGTCATTTACCTTTAGAAATGTTTACTAAATTCAGTCAATCAACCTGAAAAAGGTGTAATATTACAATAAATGCAAATAAAGCATTTATTATAATTGCAATCACATATTTAAATATTATTGTTATTATTATTATTATTGTTATTTTTAATTTAGACTTAAGAAATTAAATTGTATAAAAGGCAATTAAAAATAAAGAACTTTAGGCAAACAAAGATTAACTCTGATGACTAGTCTCGGTGCTTCTACCCAGGCTCATTGTGAATACTAACTAACACATGGTGTTTCTACCTGGGCTAACTCATAACTATTTAAAAACATTTTTTAAAAATCTGAACTCCAAAGGAACCTTTTGGTGTTCAAATCGCTTTAATGTATTGCGACTTAACAGTGACTTTTTCAAGGGTCGTCTATTTAAATAAAAATAATAAAAGGACAACATTAATACAAAATATTTTATTTTTTAAGTGCAATATTTTCAAGAGTTAAGGCGCCAATAGAAAAACTACAACAAAGTAATGTTGTTTACGAAGTAAAGTGTAGAGGAAGGGACGATCAGAATTGTGACTTAATTTATATAGGAACAACAAAACGCTTACTTCAAAAGAGAATGGGAGAATATCGAAATGACATGATAAAATTGGTTGAAAATCGTAAAATTTTGAGGAAAAAATCGTCAAATTGACTAAGCTAAATCGTCATAAAAATCGTCATTGTAAAAAAAAACTACGAACTTTTAATAAGTTTTAAAAATTAATTGTTACTAGTATGGGTCAGCAGTCGACACAATCGACTGCAATCTAGAAATAACTTATTTGTACCGTTATTTCTAATATTTATTTAATCTAAAACTGTATTAAATATGTATATACATTAGTGTGTGCCAAAAAAAATATTATTTTAAAAAAATGTGATTAGGGGACCCATATGAGCAAAAAAATAACCGAAACTATTAATATCTGCACAGAGAAGTAAAGTTTGAGAAGTTTTCTTAAAAAAAATTGACTTAGTAACAAAGAAAATCGTGCTAATTGGCCGAGTTATCAGCAAAATTCAAAAAAGTCGAGAAAACCCGATTTTCGGGTTAAATTCGATTTTAGCGACCTCTAAACCTCTTCCGAAAAATCTGAAAAAAATCACAAAAATACTTTACCCTATAAGCTCTTGGGACACACTAATATACATATGTAGAAATATAATTATTTAATGTTAAAAAACATATCGCACTTGATTATAAACAGAGAAGTAACTAAAAATGTAATAATTCTCAGTAGAGCAGAACAATTTTTAATTTTATGAGGCATATTTCTTTTAGGCATATGAAATTTAGTGACAATTTTTCTAAAAATGTTTATATAACATAAGTTCCCTAATCTCAATGTTTATAACAAAGCCTTTTATATATTTTCCATATATTTTTATTTCGTTTATGAATTATGTTCTTATAACCCCTCTATATATATATGTTTTGTAAATACATGATTATCATATAACAAATGACCATGATCGGTAGTGTCTGTTATATAAAATCGCAGCCCATCAAAACATCGCACTTTATTTTTAAAAAAAATGCAATAAACACATTCTTTACAATGTAACCATATTAATAATGTAACAATAACATTAAAATTATTCATAAGCGCAAAAATTTAAGAAATCAACGGTAACATTTAAAACAACAACTCTCCCAAAAAGAAAACAAAAGTTTTAAAATTGTCTTTCTCTTTTTTATTTCTTAATCTCTACTGTTCTCCAATTTAATGCATAGCAGAAAACTCTGCATGTTGTTGTTCTTTTTACTATGTAAACACAAAAACAAAGCATACTGCTTCTGTAATGTGTTTACATTGTTTTTGCTCCCACGTATGTGAATTGTTTCAATGTATTAGTACCACTTTCTAACGCGTATAACTCGTGAAATACAAATTGACTAAGCTAAATCGTCATAAAAATCGTCATTGTAAAAAAAACTACGAACTTTTAATAAGTTTTAAAAATTAATTGTTACTAGTATGGGTCAGCAGTCGACACAATCGACTGCAATCTAGAAATAACTTATTTGTACCGTTATTTCTAATATTTATTTAATCTAAAACTTTATTAAATATGTATATACATTAGTGTGTGCCAAAAAAAATATTATTTTAAAAAAATGTGATTAGGGGACCCATATGAGCAAAAAAATAACCGAAACTATTAATATCTGCACAGAGAAGTAAAGTTTGAGAAGTTTTCTTAAAAAAAATTGACTTAGTAACAAAGAAAATCGTGCTAATTGGCCGAGTTATCAGCAAAATTCAAAAAAGTCGAGAAAACCCGATTTTCGGGTTAAATTCGATTTTAGCGACCTCTAAACCTCTTCCGAAAAATCTGAAAAAAATCACAAAAATACTTTACCCTATAAGCTCTTGGGACACACTAATATACATATGTAGAAATATAATTATTTAATGTTAAAAAACATATCGCACTTGATTATAAACAGAGAAGTAACTAAAAATGTAATAATTCTCAGTAGAGCAGAACAATTTTTAATTTTATGAGGCATATTTCTTTTAGGCATATGAAATTTAGTGACAATTTTTCTAAAAATGTTTATATAACATAAGTTCCCTAATCTCAATGTTTATAACAAAGCCTTTTATATATTTTCCATATATTTTTATTTCGTTTATGAATTATGTTCTTATAACCCCTCTATATATATATGTTTTGTAAATACATGAGTATCATATAACAAATGACCATGATCGGTAGTGTCTGTTATATAAAATCGCAGCCCATCAAAACATCGCACTTTATTTTAAAAAAAATGCAATAAACACATTCTTTACAATGTAACCATATTAATAATGTAACAATAACATTAAAATTATTCATAAGCGCAAAAATTTAAGAAATCAACGGTAACATTTAAAACAACAACTCTCCCAAAAAGAAAACAAAAGTTTTAAAATTGTCTTTCTCTTTTTTATTTCTTAATCTCTACTGTTCTCCAATTTAATGCATAGTAGAAAACTCTGCATGTTGTTGTTCTTTTTACTATGTAAACACAAAAACAAAGCATACTGCTTCTGTAATGTGTTTACATTGTTTTTGCTCCCACGTATGTGAATTGTTTCAATGTATTAGTACCACTTTCTAACGCGTATAACTCGTGAAATACACAACCGATTTTAACAAAATTTAAATTAACATAATCTCCCAAAAAATATCTTTCGAATGATATATCATTTGTTAAAATACAAAGGGATCCTAAGAAATCCACTTGCCTATTAATATATACTAGTATGGGCCAGCGGTCGACCCAATCGACCGCAATCTAGAAATACCTTTTTTGTATCTTTATGTCTAATTTTAACCATTTAAGCGTCTGGGTTTAAACTTATTTATACATATGTATATATTTATTAAATGTTGAAATACATACATATCGCATTCGATTATAAAGATGGTATATATATTTAAAAATGTTCAGTAGAAGCAAAACAATTTTGAATTTAATATTAAAGGAATGAAAAGAACAATCCGTTTCATAAACAAAAAGTAGACTAAATTGCACGATATTTTCAAATCGGGTAGATATGATCATTTATTAGTGTCGATTTTTTTCAAAAGTGAAAAATTGTAATTATTTCCCTTTTTATGATTAAGTGCGATATATTTTAAAAAGTTGACATAAATTTAAATTTAGGTTAAAAAAATATAAGTATATAACATAAGTTCCCTAATCTTAATGTTTATAACAAAGCCTTTTATATAGTCCATCAAACGATCGCACTCGACTGGCAGCAACATATAATTGTCCGTGTGAAAATACGGGTTGCCTCAATAAAATGCCAACTTTTTTAAATGTTTGGCCTTGGGACTTGTTAATGGTCATATCAAAAGCGAGGATGACAGGAAACTGGGTACGTTGAAAATTAAAAGGCAAAAGTGTTCCAGAATATCCTAAATGAATTCGAGGAATTAAAATTCTTGTGTCGTGCGCAACACCAGTCAAAACTTCACAATCTAAACAGTTGTTGTACAAACGTTTCACGCGTAATCGGGTACCATTTACCAGTCCTTGCTTAGTATTGAAATTACGGATAAGTAATACAATTGAATTCTCTTTAAGGACTAATTTATGCGGCGGTAAACCACTAACATTTAAGGAATTAAAATATTCAACAGGGTAATTATTTTGTTCGCGTATGTCATCACAAACTATTTTATCACAACTTAAATATGTTTTTTCCTCTCCTGGAATAAGCTTCAGTATTTCAATATTAACTTGGGAACAGTCTTCATTTTTTGGTGCTAATATTACAGATTTTAAAATTTCTGAGTAATGAATGTTGCTGGGAATATCGCCAAATATATCTTCTATGATATTAGCTGGACCTGCTATTAGACTTCTTGGAATTTCAATAACATTTTCACCAATTTGTGTTAAAGTTATTGTATCGCCATTACCCAGAGATTTAAGAAATTTAACAAATTCAATTTCATGAGGTAGAGCTCTCATGTTCTCTGTCAATGTTACTTTGTGAAACATAGCAAAGGCAGACCATGAAGTAATACAATTTTCAATTAGAGAAACTCGTGATCCACGAGGAACTACCGGTAGAATTTGCCTAAAATCGCCGCACAAAAGAATTGTTTTGCCACCAAACAATTTGTTTCTATTTTCACTCAAACTTAAATCTCTTAAAAATCTATCAATTACTTTTAATGCATGTAGTGGGCACATTGAAATTTCATCGATCATTATTAATGAAGCTGAATTAATAAAATAGCCTTGAATACTATTAACAGTAATGCTTGAAACAGAATTTTCCAAAATTGGAATAGGCAACTTAAAAATATTATGTAAAGTTCTGCCTCCAATCAAAAGAGTGGATGCTATACCACTAAACGCAGTTGGAATGCACCTAAGATTTAGCGAATTCATTTTGTGTATAATAGCTGTTTGAATAAATGTTTTTCCACAGCCCGCGTCAGCTATTAAGCAAAAAACATTGCTATCTGTATCATGATGGAGTACTTCACGTAAAACCAAATCTATAACGTAGCGTTGTTCTTCATTCGCGCTTTCATACATTTCATTAAAACAACTGTGCTCTTCGACTGAATCGAACAAATCAGCATCTGTTTAATTCAGTTTAAATTTCGGGGCTTCCAATTTTTTGACATGAAAGATTATGGGACATAAGAATTTCTTCTATTTCCAAAAGACTTCGGTTAAAAGAAATATTTTCAGTGTTATCTCTTATAAAATCTTCACTCATGTCTATTTTAAATTCGTTCCATAATTCTAATGCATTCGTTGGAAGATTTAAACTACAAATGAATGCAAATAATTGTCGTAATTGCCGTGGAGATCGGGTGTCTTTTGCTTCATTTAGGCATTCGCGCCATTTGTTTTCATTTGACGCAATGCCACGTGCATGACATGCTTCTAAAAATGTAGGATAAAGAATATTATTATACGTTCTCAAATTTTTAAAAGATGTTGGTCCATAGACATGAAACAAAAGTAACCGCAAATGATACAGCTCGATATCTTTTGGGGAAACAACATACAGTCATGCTATAACTCTTTCTCCTCCGCGTTTTCTTCTGGTCCATTCTTTTTCTCGATTATTCCATACATAGTGTTGTGGTATTTCAGAATATAAAAATTCATTTGCCGAGCTATCATTATTATTCAAGTGAAATAGAGCAATTACTTTTGTTGATTGTTGCACAATAATAGCCTTTGTAAACGTATTTGTAAAGATACTTAACACTCTTAACAGTTGTACACACTTCTACATTTATATGGCAATTAAATTTAGCTAAAAGGTATGGATTTACCCTATAATCGAATCGATTATCAAGAGAAGTTCCACGAACATCAGCTGAAGTTCCATTATCCCGTCTATAAAGAGGATATCCATTCACATCATTATGGGTACATTGACTGAACTCTTTTGGAAATTTTTTTGTGCACTTTCCATCTTTCATGCACACAGAACTCTGATTGAGTGCACCGCACGGTCCATGTATAATATGCTTTTTTACCAATTCATGTAGCTTTGAATGAGTGTGGATATCAGGAATTTCTGCACAAACAGTTCTGTCAATGTCAGCAACTTCCTTAATTTTATCATCAGTATGTAACGTTATTAAATATGTGCATGAGGAAGACCACGTTTTTGAAACTCAATTTTTTTTTTTATAAATTATTTCGATTAGTTTTTTAAGCTTACATTTAAATACCCGCACAATAATGTCTGGTCGAAAGTTAGCTTGACATCCATCAAGAGTTTCAGTGATTTCCGTCCAACGCGGATTGCACTGAAACATATTACGCGGTGCGCCGATGAAAGATGACGGCAATATTATTTTACGTCCAACTGAATGAATACTATTGGTCCCATTTGGATGCTGATGCAAAAAATCTGTCAAGTTGTTGTACACCTCAGCACGTAGCGTGCTTTGATTTTGTCGAATAAAATGTAATCTTGTCCCTTCGATTCAAACATACATATCGACTACCCACTGCAGGAATAACTTTTGGGAACAATGTAAAAGACTGAGCTCATCATATTTTATTCCGTGGTGCCGCAGACGAAGTAGAAGACGTGCTGTGTCTCATGTTTATGTGCCAACCAGTGTATCCATTTGGAAACAATAAAAGATAAGCCAACGGATCTAGCGAACTATCTAACACAGAGACTGTACGCAGCGTGTTGGTTTATGTAGAAAATATAATCATATTTCGTTCAAACGGCGGTTCCCCATCGTTTGTTCTAAAAATTGCGGCTACATCAGTATAAACGGCATCATTAAAACGGCGAAAATCTGAATTCTGATTAACCTTAATAACCATTGAAACATTTACAGCCATATTTTCAGGTCGTTTGCAATATTCCGCCATGGATCTAAATGAGCGAACAAAAGCATTCACACGATTTAATTCATCGGCTAGTTCACGCATTAAATTCTCATTACATCTACTATTTACTGATACGCCCATTCTATACTGATTTGCAGTTTCAACATCATAAAAGTAAAGTTGGGCGTACGTTGCTGGCCGGCCATCATCCGTATTCAATGAGCCAGCTCGGTGATACAATACATCATGTATTTTAAAATGATAGACACCATTTAAAACAGTATCGAATATTTTAGCTTCAGAGCTAACCATTGCAAATGATGCATTATAAGATCGAATGTTTTGGAAGTAATTTTTTGAACGATGTTTTACAGAGTTATCAGTTGAAGAAAGTCCTTTCCAAAGATTTTCAAAAAATGTATTTTGAGTATACGGAGGCAAAATAACTTTACTCTTATGGCAACATAATGTGAACGACTGAGTGTCACCTAAAGTTACTTCTGATTTAAAATGCCTTGCAGTACAGAAGGAACATCGCATATTTAACGGGCCGCAGTAAAAAGGCTGAAAATTACGTGGTATTAAATTTAAGGCACACTTAAAGGAATCATCTAAGATATCAATATTATCATTCGCTGTGTTTAGAACTGCATTATTTAGTAATATTCTGGAACGTTTCCTTCGGAGAATATCACTTCCAGTCGTCAAGTTAGCACGGCGAGGCATTTCCAAGAACCTTATTTTTTTTTGTATATCACTTTAACACTTTTTCATTTGAATTAAAATAATATATAATATTTGATATATTAATATGTACTTACAAAATCAACTCTAAAAAACACCCAAAAATTTTTAAAAAAAACACAATAGCCACCAAATTATTTGAAAAAAAAATAAACAAATTCTTTACAATGTAACTATATAAATAATGTAACAATAACATTAAAATTTTTCATATTTTCTTCCAAAAAGAAAACAAAATATTTGAAATTATGTTTCTCTATTTTATTTCTTATTCTCTACTGTTCTCCAATTTAATGCATAGCAGAGAACTCGGCATGTTGTTGTTCTTTTTAATTTTATTTTTACAAAAACAAAGTATACTAGTTCTGTTATTTGTTTACATTGTTTTTGCTCACACGTATGTGAATTGTTTCAATGTATTAGTACCACTTTCTAACGCATATAACTCGTTAAAATACTGAACCGATTTTAACAAAATTTACATTAACAGAATCTACCAAAAAATATCTTTCGATTGATTTAT
This sequence comes from Pollenia amentaria, assembly GCA_943735925.1. Classification (NCBI taxonomy): domain Eukaryota; kingdom Metazoa; phylum Arthropoda; class Insecta; order Diptera; family Polleniidae; genus Pollenia; species Pollenia amentaria. Next base: position 89,271,598 of record OX031010.1, on the reverse strand, counting down.
CATCTGTTAAAATACAATATATAGTTTAGGCGTAAAAGGGATCCAAAGAAATCCACTTGCCTATTAATATATATGATGATGATGATGATGATGATGATGATGATGATGATGGTATTCAGTTTCCGCTGCCAATAAAATTTTAATATATTCTGCCTCTTTTTAAAATTAAAAAAAAAATTCCGTTTAGAAACTAATTATTAAAGTAACACAAACAAAAATTTTTCAAAAATATTGGAATCATATGAAAAGTAAGAAAATAAACTAAAACCAAGAAAATTCTGCTTAAGAACTTAAGTCTGGTAAACACCAATAATGTCTGACTTTGTGAAAGAGAAGTTTCATAATGTGAGCCCAGACTAAAGAGAGTGGTTGTAAAATGTATGTGACAAAGTAGTACTAACAGATCAAATTATCTTAGAATCTTAAAAAATGTGAAATTATATTAAAAACATTTGTATATTTGAATCAAATTTGTCATTTGAAAAAATCATCAAATTTAGGGTACAAATCGTCCTATCGTCAATAGCCATTTTTGTACCTAAAAATCGTCAAAATGACGATAAATCGTCAAATCTGGCAGCTATGCACATGATTTCAAAATCTCACTCCTTTGAAACCGAACAAGTAAGAGTGTTGGATTTTGAACGAGGGGAGAGGAAGAGATATACGATAGAAAGCTTGAGAATACAACAAAACATAATGAAAACAATGAACCACAATGAAGATATTGACAACATTAGCGCTAGTTATTGAACCGCAATATAATTAATTCTGTGATTATAATTTTAAGTTGTGCTTTACTGTTTTTGTGCAATTTAATTTTATTAAAAATCTGATGGTTTTATTGTAAAATAATATGTTTGCATGTGGTGAAAAATATTTTGTATTAATGTTGTCCTTTTATTATTTTTATTTAAAAAGTCACCAAAAAATTGACGAAACGTCGCACAGTGTTGTGAGCGTGGCCATATATAGAAAAATCCAATTATGGAAATTAAAAAAATGGCTAATGGCATTTAATAAAAGACACTTTTACTAATAAGCGTAAAAAAAATTATATTAAAATTATAATTTTTTCTAAAGATATGGCTCTTCAAAATTGTGGTTTGAAATAAATGCAATTTTGTATAAAAAAGGAATAAAAATGAGCATGTACTTCATAGGGTTAAATAATTGAATTTAGTTAGCAAATAAACAAAATTTGTACTAGATTAGTTGTTGTATTATGTTTTAAGTATGTATATAAACGGTATTATTAATTACATATGTCGATAACAGTGTATGCATCATTATTAGGGCTAATAAATCAGAGCAAGTTAAACTCTTTTTTTGGTTTAAAATGTGTTTAAGCCAACAAATCTATAAATCAGAAAACATATAAGCCATATTTAAACGCATAAAATTGGGCGTTTAAACTACCAATACAAACCATATGAATTTGTAAACATTTATCGTAGTGCTGCCACATGTTACTTTTTACACTACATATAATACATGGGACACTGATTTACAACTGTTGAGTTTAAACTACATATAAATTTAAGTTTAGTTCAACTAAACCAGCGTTTAAACACTCACTGATTTATTAGCCATAAGAATGATATTAATAAAACAAAAAAGAAAAATTTCAAGTATTACCGGGATATTTTTTCTTTCATTTTATATCAAAAAGTATGTTAATTTATAAAAATAAAAATCTAGCTGCGCTTCAGTGCGCCAATTTAAATAATTGTTATTTTTTTACTGTCGACTCAAATGAAAATGCGAGACTTTTTTAATTCTTGGATTGAGTTAAAGGAAAACAAAGATGTAGTTAAAAAATTTTCAGGAATTGTGGGAGCTCGAATAGGGAAATGTTTGGAAGCGAAAGACGTTAAAAAAATATATAATTTAAATTCAAAATGAAAGCGGATGTGGTCCGTTTGCAACCGAAAAAGGGACGGGTCGAGTGTAAGTTCTGTGACTGGCTAAATACCAATTTGCCAATACACGAAGTAAATTTGAGTGATGTTTGTATTTTTTTAAATTAGTTACTGTATTGTGAGTGCTTTTAATAGTTTTTTATTATTTTTCGCTTTTGCTTTGTGGAAACCTAGTACTAGCCATGTTGGTGGTAGACCTTCTGTAGCCTTTGAAGAAAGTTCGAGTAGGTCAAAAAGAAGAAAGGTGCAAAAATTAATTTCAGCCAACTCTGCGGAGGCAATTAAGAAAGCAGCAACGAAGGTTGATCCGTACATAGAAAGAACAATTTCTGTAGAAAAAGCTTTGGCTTTATACATTGATATGAACCTTTCATATCGACAATATAATATGATGAGGTCTGTTGTAAATACCTTTCATAAAAATTATTTTCCTTCACATTACTGTATTGCTAATGCAAAGAAAAATTTTATACCTGATGATATTGTTGCTACAGAAAAATTCGCAGAAGCTCTCCTCCAAAGCATTTTTAATATAACTGCTAAAAGTATTTTGGATTTACATCATTTTGATTTAAAAAATGATATACTCTTAGAGTGCAAATGGGGATTTGACGGTAGTTCAGGTCACAGTATATACAAACAAAAAAGTAGTGACGCAAATCTAATGGATGAATTTTTATTTGCTCCAATTGCATTTTTAGATTGGGAAAATAAAGAAGTTCTATGAGAAAACAAAAGACATTCATCCACAAGATTCTGCAGGCCGATAAAATTCATATTTGAAAAAGGAAATGTAGAAGTTATTACAAATACACAGAAAAGTATTGAAACGGAAATACAGAAACTGACAGCTTATTGTTATGAGTCGAAAGGAAACAAAATTAAGGTTTATTTCAGAATGAAATTGACAATGATAGATGGTACAGTATTAAATGTTTTAACGGGAAATAAGAGTTCTGCTTCCTGTTTTTTGTGTAAAGCTAAACCGTCAGATATGCATTTTGAGAAAGTTTATGAAAGGTCAGTAAATGAAGAATTTTACCCTTCATGCATGGATAAAACTTTTGAGTGTTTACTTCACATTGGGTATAAGCTCCCATTAAAGCTGTATAAAGTTTTTAGAGTTTTAGAAGAAGCAAATTGTTTTGGAATGCAAAACTCGTATTCAGAATGAGTTAAAAAAAGAACTTGGTTTAATTATTGATAGAGTTAAAACTGGATATGGTACTACAAATGATGGCAATACTGCTCGTCGCTTTTTTCAGAGGCTAATATATCATCAAAAATAACAGGAGTTGATGTAAATTGAATCAAAAACTTTTCGATCATAGTAAGAACCTTATCTAGTGGAAAGAATATAAATGTAATAAATTTTGAAAAATTGTTAAGATAAACATTTTTATTATACATATCACTATATCCTTGGTACTGTATGCCACCAACAGTACACAAGATATTAGTTCATGGTATAGAATTTATTAAATATTCTACTTTACCAATAGGGATGTTATCTGAAGAGGCTTTAGAATGTACCCATAAAGTCATTAGAAAAGGAAGGTTAGACCATACCGAAAAAATAGCAGACAAAATACAAAAATGGATTTATTTGTGTATTTCATTCTGCAATCAGAACCGGCAATTTCATTACATAGCCAAGTAAAGAAAACCGATCAAAATTGGTTAAAGAACATAGAAATTTATATAACTTTAGGAAAACATGAGTCCCAAAATGTGGAGGATGATAATATAGAAGATATATCTTTTGTAACTGTATCACTGCATAGTGAAGATATATATAGTTTAAGCGAATCGTAAAGTTATAATAAATCTGCTAATTACTTTTAGATATTTATGAAATAAAAATTTATGATTTTTTTTTACAAAATTTAAATTTATTGTTTCACTATAGTATTTTACTCCAAATTTAATATCATGAAAAATATTACTTAATAAGTGACTTATATTTACATATTTCGTAATTTAAGACCAGTTCCTAAAATCTCGAATATATTCTACATAGATTCATATATATGTATATTGTAAAGTTTAAGGATATATTGAAGGTGAGGGCCATTCATCTAATTGAAAAAATATAAGTGTCTTGTCTTCGGAATTAATTTAAAAAAATGTATTTAAGTTTTAATTTTTTTAAAAAATATATTTTTAGCCTAACGTGGGCCTTATCCTGAATTGAATCAAATTTGGTCAAATCATTAAAAATATCACATCCAATTACTATAAAAAAAATTACTTAAAGTTAGCATTTTTTCTAACTTTAATGACACTTTTAAATTTCAGGATGTACGGCAAGGAAACGAATCCTTGCTCCGAATTTTTTTCAATTTTAAATTTTGTTACGTTTTGCCAAATTTCAGCTCTTTACAATAACTTTTTCTATTTATGGCCACTCGTTATTTGAAGTCACGACACTGTGCGTCGGGTGAAAGGTAATAAATTTGTTTTTATTTACATCAATATCATAATTATCTAATTAGCATTAAAAGAAAAAAAACTGACAATTAATAATTAATTGGCCAAAGAAATAAATATGGAAAATTTATCACTTTCGAGCGATCTTTATCTATGTCTGAATTATATTAAGACTTTATAACTTTTTTTCAAAACATGGTTTTAATAATAAAGCGTGATCCATTTCGAGGTTCCCTAATTTATAAAAAAAAACACAGAAAATTCAAATTTAATGGGGAATGTTTATTATAATTTGAAAGAGCATTCTTTGGCATTTATTTTTTGAAGATTATGTCTATCAAATATTGGCCGTTGCTACGTCGCAGATGGTCCATCCGTTGAGTCCAATTTTCGATGGCTCGTTCGAGCATTTCGACTGGTAACTGGCGAATAACACACGTGATGTTTTCCTCCAAGGCCTGAATCGAAGCAGGTTTGTCCGCATAAGCTTTAGACTTTACATATCCTTACAGGAAAAAGCCTAACGGTGTGATATCACACGATCTTGGTGGCTAATCGACCGGCCCAAAATGTGAAATTATGTGCTCACCGAAGTGTTCTCGCAATAAATCCATTGATTGATGCGATGTGTGGGAAGTGGCCCCATTTTGCTGAAACCAAATGTCGCCGAGATCACGAGCTTCAATTTCAGGCATCAAATAGTCGGTTATCATGGCACGATAACGGTCGCCTTTGACGGTTACGTTCGCACCGACATCATTTGTAAAGAAATATGGACCGATGATTCCACCGGCCCACAAATCCTACCATACCAGTTCTTGAATCTCTTCAGGTTGCTCTTTGTCCCAAATGCGGCAATTTTGTTTGTTTACATAAACATTGAGCCAGAGGCGGGCCTCATCGCTGAACAAAAAAAGAGCCCATAGAGCGAAGCGATGTCGCTTGGGAAGGTGGAGCGGCTTCAGTTGTTGCACAAGCTGTATTTTGTACGCTTTCAATTTTAGATCTCGAAATAAAATGTGGCAAGTTGTTCCATACGTCAGTCCGAGTTGCTGCGAACGGCGCCGAACCGACTCTTCACGGTCTTCGTGTACACTCTCAGCTACGGCCGCTATATTTTCTTCACAGCGTGCTGGACGTGGTCTAGTTGGTGTTGCGAATAGTATGCTCAGTAGGCCGATTGTGTTGACCATAAGTTGAGCGAAGTGCACGAAACGCATTCCTCACAGAACGTGAATTTTCGTAATAAAGTTGAACGATTTGTAAACGTTGTTTAGGCGCAAGTCTTTCCATTATGAAATGCCAAACAATACTTAACAAAAATGACATGACAGCATGAAACGACTCACACGTGATCTGTCAAAAAAAGGCTATTGAAAAAAGTATCTCTGCTTGAATCACACATATATATAATAAAAAATTTAAAAGAATATATACAGGAAAATGGACCAAAATGTATTGAAATTAGTTAAAGCGAATTTATTTTATATTTTTTAACAAATATAATTTGATAATTATTTCTTTTTAAATTTTTTTTGTATTAAACCTTTTTAAAAATATTTAAACTTTGACGTTTTTACATTTTTACCGATATTTGTCGTTAAATTTTCTTAAAGAAAAAATTTAGTGACTTAAAAACGAGAATAACAAATTCGTTAAAGTTATTGAGATTTCTCGCTACTTAACGATATCGGTAGTAAAGCTTAAAAAGTTACAGATTTGAGGTGCTGGTATTTAAATAATATTATTTAAAACCGAAAATTCAATTAACTAAAGCGATACAAGTATTTTTAATTTGCATTCTTAAAATTTTAATAAATATATTCTCTATTTCTTTATATATTTAAAAATAGAATTTTACTTTGTTTATTTTTTGGAATTTCATATACATATTTAACCAAAAAATTTTAAATAAAACTATTAAACAAAAATATGTTTGAATATATGAAAAAATTTTTTTTTTAATGGACAAACCAACTAGAACTTCCAAACAAATAATAAGCCACCACAACAGCTGTTTTTCAGAATATTTTATTGAGGCTTTAGACACATATTTTTTAAACTCACTATCAGGTGACCTGAATAGTGAAGGGGCTGCTCTAAGGCATTTCCGTTCGAACACTCTCATTTTTTCCATATGATGGTGCAATATTGTACCAAATTTGACAGCCCTATGTTAGAATTGGTCTAATTTAGGATTTGTATAGAATTAGTTTAACAGAGGGGTATATATATTTACAATAAAATATTTTTCTGTACATAAGAAAACCTTTTCTTGCATTTGTTATTTGTAAATCGATGTGTTTTTTGTAATAAAGAAATTTATCAAGATGAATTCCTAAATATTTTACCATTTGCTTACTCACAATGTTAATACTAGAGCCTGTTTTAATTCCAAATTCTTTCCAGTGTTTTCTTATATTATAATTGCACTTTGCAACAGGTGGGCGGAATAAAATAGTATCGTATTTGTCAATATTTACTTTCATTTTAAAGTCATTGGCATATTTTTCTACTTTTTGAAACAAGTCTTGTAACTTTCCATTCATTAGAGTGAAAAATTATGATATCATCAACAAATGCACCATTGTTATTATTGTCTTGTTTCAGAAGATCTAAAATATATAAATTGAAAAGAATTGGAGCGTTAACTGTTCCTTGTTGCAGGCTATTTAAATACAATGGTAAATTTTCTCCTACTAATTTGGTTCTTATTTGATATAAGAAAATTGTTGCAACAAAGCATATTGTATAATAAAATAACCTGCTGAAAAGGCATTCTATATATTTTATGTTTATAAAGGGTGATTTTTTATGAATTATTTAGAATTTAGATCGCCCGATAATATACAGAAATAATTAGGGTTCTGTAAGTCTAATAATTGAAAGAGCTTATCTAGTTCAGTTTTAAAAGTGTTGTTGTTGTTACCAGAAGGATAGTAAACCGATAAAATAAATAAAATTTCATTTACTAATAATGGAATTTTAATTATACATGCTTCAAGGTTTTTTAATGAATTATTAACCCTCCGATGAGTGAGAAGGTCCCTAGGGACCTTTTTGCCTTTTCAAACTAAAATTACTCCTACTTCGGCCACTACAACCACCCACCCCGCAAAGTTACTCTGTATTCCAAGAGTATTTTGTTGTGCATCTTTTGGAAAAAAAGATCGGATCATTACTTTAGGAGTTATTGAGGTTTTAGTGAGAATAGTACGCGGACGTGTGAATAGGTCCGTATGGACCTTGTACTGAATTTCACTAATAAATGCATCTTTTTGGGCATCATTATAATTTTTTTATTGTTTCAACACATAATTTACTTGTTCTGAACACAAAGACCTAAACTCAAAGACATTAGGGATGATGATAAAAACAAAAAATTCTAAGAACAAAAATACTAAGAACAAAAAATACTAAGAACAAAAAATTCTAAGAACTGGTTTATTGCTAGTAGTATAAAATTAGAATATTGTGCCTTTCCTTGAAAGCAATAAAGTTCATGTCTTCGAATTTTTCTTAGAATTTTTTGTTTTTATCATCATCCCTAATGTCTTTGAGTTTAGGTCTTTGTGTTCAGAACAAGTAAATTATGTGTTGAAACAATAAAAAAATTATAATGATGATGAAGAAATCCCTAAAAAATTAAGATGAAGAATGTAAACATATACAAACAATCTTTGACAAGCAAAATAGAAAAAATGCAAGGAGCAAAAAATAGTCATCTAATTTTCCGAGTTCACCTCTCATGAAATCGCCTTGGATAAAAATTGGTGATTTGTGTGACTTGTTTGTGATTTTGGTTTTTTTAAACAACTTAATATTTATTATTATAATATTTATTTAAAAAGTGGCAACCATAATTTTTTAATGTGTGCAGCTATCTTTGATGTTTTATATGAAAATATTTTAAGCTTCCAAATAATATGGTAAATATGAATGTTTACAAAATTCACGTAAACAAGGATTTTGAATAATAATTACAGAAAATATATTTTTTGGTCAGTTAATGAAAATAATATTAAAATCAAAAATGTGCATTTAATATTTTTATTTATTTAAATTTTTTTTTCATAATATTTTAATGTTTTTAATTTTTATTTTTTCAATTAAACCCTTTATTTAAAAAATATAAAAAGTGTATTTTAAAGCATAGCGGTACAAAGTATGTACATATGTACATACCTGCATAATATGCATTGCATAACTACATGTACGTATGTAATAAGGGGAACCCTAACTAAAGAAGAAATTTTAAAACAATTTTGGGGCTGTGTAACAGGGTGATAACTTTTTGAATTTTTTGAAAATATCAGTTCTCCCAAGGTAAAATCGTGTAGGGCATGGAAAAATATTAAGAACTGCATTTTTAATTTTTTTTTTTTTGCTATAGTATATAGTTTTAAATTAAAATGGTTTTTTATTACTTAAATTTTATAATATTTATTTAAAAATACTTTGCATTCCATGTAATTTTGTCAGGAAAATTCCTCAAAAGTTTACTTAACTGACTTCTTTGTTGAGTGCATATTAAATATCTGTGGTTTTCATACATATGTAACCGCGTATGTCCATTTTTTTCGACCATACGGCTTAATTTTAAACGCGTATATCGTTCTTAAAATTTCTGAAAAATATGGACAAAATCCGATTTTTTTACGTAGATAATAACAAATTTGAAAAAGTTCAATACCTCGCCCATAGTTCGATCTAGAATGTTTTTTCCGCTCTCGTGAAAAATTTGATTTTAAGACATACACGGTTACCCATGAAAACCACAGATATATTCAATAATAAAAAAAAATTAAATAACGATGTTGAAACATTGATGTATCGTGTTTTTACCGATGTTTTATAACATCGATGCTTATCGTGGAAACATCGATGTTGTTAATTAACGATGTTTTTTACCCACACCTGCATAGTGTCTCGACTAGTACAAGCTAGCGGGTCAAAATTATTTCTTCACTTATTTCAATTCTTTATGTATATTCCAGGCATCTTAAGCTATTTTAAAAAGAAACAAAGTTGAAAAATGTGTACTGTAATCGTTAATCGTTTTTTACTAGGGTATTCATTTTAATTGCTTTACATTAATTACTACCCATAAACTGATGGGTTAATTTAAGGTCGTCTATTTTCGATTAACGATTAAACCGGTTTATTTCAGTTGATTAACCGATGTAACAAAATTTTTAACTTTTTGTAGTATTATAACATATTTTTTTTTGTTTTTAATTATGTATTTCGTCTCATATACAAAAGGTATGTGTTAAGAAAATATATTTTCATACAAACAAAGAAGGTCGATCTTAATTTGAAATAACCCAGCATACTATATAGTAATCAAACTACAATACAATTTGAGAATAAGCTTATATTAATAGTGTTTTCTAAGCTTATCTTAATTTCACTTAAGATAATGTTTATAAAATTTGAATTCACAAGCAGTTTTTAACAATTCTTGAGAAAATCTTATTAAAAACAACTGTTTCTAAAGTGCAACAACTGTTTTCAAGGCAAGCAACAGCAAGTTCCGTTACATTTTGCTTTTTTTTCGAGTAAATTTGTTTTTCGTGTCAACTTAAAGTTATAAATTTTGTTGTGAGTGGAAGTGAAATTTTAAAATAATAAAAGAGTAGGTAAAAAACTTAATAAAAATTTAAATAAATAATAAATAAAATATTAAAAATGCCTAATTAATATAAAAAAAGTTTTAGAAGACAAACAAAAGAAGTTTTTGATCTTCTGTTAAATAATAAAAAACAAAAAAACAGTGAATTGGAGGAAGATTTCAGTGCTGGTGTTCTTATTGCACAAAATAATATTGAATGTGCAAGTTCTAGTGAAGCTGGTGTTCCTAGTAACAACCCAATTGAGGAAAATAATATTGAATGTTTAAGTTCTAGTGATAGTGATGAAACGTAGATTATTAATATTGTAGAAGACTACAATTTCCGAGATGAGTTGGCTAAGTGGAGTACAAAACATTTAATTTCTAACTGTGCGTTGAATGAACTGTTAACAATGATAAGGAAAATAGAACCAAGCTTACCACAGGATGCGAGAGCATTGAAAAAAATACGTACTCACCACCTGCAATTGTTCCACTTGCAGGTGGTGAGTATGTGCACTATGGACTAAAGGACTGCTTCACAGATTTATTGTCTTATTCATCATATGATAGTGACATTATTGAATTAAATATCAATATTGACGCGTTACCAATAGCTAAAAGTTCATTAGCCCAAGCTTGGCCTATATTGATCAATATAAATGGTACAAAGCCTGTTTACATTGCAGAAGTTTTTTCAGGCAATAGTAAACCCAAAGATGTTAATGCATTCTTAACACCATTCCTTGAGGAACTAAATGAAGTTATTGCTTCCAATTTTTCTTGCAACGGCAAAACTTATGAGTTAGCTGCCGGTCATTTATATGTGATGCGCCATCAAGATCCCTAGTATGGGTATCAAGAGTCATACCGGTTACAATTGCTGTCATAAGTGTATGCAATGTGGAGAATATGTCCAGCGGCACATGGTTTTTAGACTTAAAACTAATGCTTTACGAACTGATGAATCTTTTAGAACACGTAAATTTTCAAATCACCATACAACAAATACCGAAATGGCAATAGAGAAATTACCAATAGACGTATTGCAATCATTTCCATTTGATTACATGCACGTAGTTTGCTTGGAGTTGTTAAGTCCTTGATGACGGCATGGATAAAACAAAAAATTGTTCTTTTTCGCTGCGACCAGCACAATTCAAATTGTTTGATGAGCAATTGCAGCACTTTAAATCTCAAACTCCGCGGGAGTTTTGTAGGAGGCCACGAGGTTTAAAGGAGTTTGAGCGATACAAGGCCACAGAATTTCGCCAGTTCCTTCTTTATAGTGGACCTTTTATATTGAAAAATGTTTTAGATGAAAGGCTTTATTCACATTTTTTGCAATTAAGTTTGGATTGGCGCATTTTATTAGATGAAAGAAAATGCAAAACACATAATGAGTGCGCTCAAGCTATGTTAACAAATTTTGTGATGCATGTTCCAGTGAATTATAGTGAAGCCACAATAACGTACAACTTCCACTGCCTAACTTACATAGCAAGTGATGCTTTATTATATGGTTCACTTGAAATTGTAAGCGCCTTTAAATCTGAAAACAAATTGGGTCAAGTAAAACGACTTCTTAAAAAAAATCACATCTCCGCCCAGTTGTATAATCGATTGGTTGAACAAAGCTTAAACAATTCATACTCAGAAGATCTTCGCATATTAGAATAATATACAAATACTTTTGTTCAGAATGAACATTTATATTTGTCAATTTCTTCACCTAACAATTTTTATAGCGTTGGACAAGAAGTTTTCAAAGATTCATCAATTGACACTACAGGAGTACTAAGAGTGTTTGGAGAAAAAGTACTCAATTTCGAACCAATGCTTCAATTTCCACTGAAATCTTCCCTCTTAAATATATGGCAAACAACGCACTTAACTTTGTCAGAAACTACTCAGGGACACTTTTTACATGAAATAATTAAAATGATTAATTTCTCTAATGATACTAAAATAGGGGTTTTACCACTTATTCACCATGTCTGAAGACTTCAATAGCTATTTTACAAATCCGCAGAACAATAGTCTATCCCAACGAAGCATTACAACACTGGAATCGTCTACAATAAACCAACATAATGTCATACACACGCAATTACCAAATTCTGAAGGTAACAGTTAATTTATAGGAAATGTCTGCAATAAATAAAATAGAATATATTTTTTAAAATTAAATTTCAGAAATAGCTAGATGTTGAAAAGACTGACAAATGAATTGCTAAGTTTGCGCAAGGAGTTGCAGGAACTGAAAAAAGAAAAAGTTAAAACAAAAAACGTCGTAATGCCTTCACAGTCATTCAAAGAAATGGAAGTGTTTATTGATTTTGAAACACGCCTACAAGAAAACGGCGAAAACTTTGCTACTTTTGTAAGTTCTATTTATAGTCTATAAATGATGTATATGAGAACAACATTTTTTCGTAGGAAAAGGAACTGACAGTGGTTGCAAAGACACCAAATTTTATAAAAAATTGTTGGAGAAAATTATTAACGGACGAATTAGGTGAACAGCTATGCTGGCATGGTACTGACACTAAGAAAAGCGTTCGAAATCTTAGCACAACCAACGCAATAAGAAGTAAGTTTAATAAAATATTTTAACTAAAAGAAAATAATCATACAATTTCTACATTTCATAGATGCAGCTTTGTCAGTGGGTCTTACAGAGGACGAATTTATTAAAGACACCCGAACGTTCTTCCAGTTTGCGAAAAATCGCATTAAGTTGAGAAATAACTATAAAAATAATAAAACTAAATAATTAATTAAATATTTTTAAATAAATATATATTAAACAAAATTAAAAGAAAAACAAAGATTTTTATTTTTCAACGCAAAATAATATATTATTTGTAAAGCTTATTCTACAATTATATAAAAAAGCTTATAAAAATATTGAGACGAATAAGCTTTTCTATACAAAAGTTAATTTAATATTATTTTCGTAAGATTATTCTACAATTGCAAAGATAAGCTTATATTAATCATGCATATGTAATATTTTAACGAGGGTTCCGTTTCGATTTTTCTACAATTGTTGCGATAAGCCTTTTTCAATATATTCTAAAACCTTTTTCAAGCTTAACGCTTGTGTTGGTAAGCTTATTATAATATTTTTCTCAAGTCATTTGGTTTGTTGGGAAGTGTTTGTGTCAACAATTTTTTTTTCGCGTACTTTTTATATGTATGCGTTTAGTTAGTTGTTTCTTCTCATATCTTCTCAAATCAATCTTTTAACAGAATTAACCGAAACAATTACAAGTGCTAAACACTTTAAAAAATTAACTCTAATGACGTAATGGAAGTCGTAATTTTTACCATATTATTTTTTCTAAAAGATTGTTTTATAAGAAATTCTTAAACTATTGAAATAACTAATGATCTCACAGTTTATTTTTTATATATACAAATATAAAATTATTCATTTTTTATTTGCTCGTTTTAGTTCAAGAATTGTTATGTTTCTTATGTTATGTTTTTTTTATATTAATAAACTCCAAATAATAAATAATTTATGCATTTTTAATATATTGAAATTACTTAATTTATAAAAAAAAAACTTTAATAATCGGTTAACCGATCAATAACAAAATTACCCGATTAAACCAAAACTTCGGTTAATTAATCGAGCGAAAGCCTAATTAAATGAATACCCTATTTATTTACCCATTTTTAAATAAATGATGTTTTTGTATTTTTCACATTTATAATCCGATTCTTCCTAAATTTGGCATAAATATCAATTTACATACCAAATGTAAACGATCGGACAATTTTTGTAGGCGTAAGCGTTTTAAAAAAAATGATATATGGCAGTACCTTGAGTCCTTAGTCCGATTTAAATGAAAATTTACAAACACGTTGCTAGTTGTATGTATATCAGCATCACCTTTTTGTAACTAAATGGGCATTATTGAAGCTAAAATTACATTTTTCATTTTCAGTACACATGGGAAGTAGGCCTGTCCTTAGACCGATTTTTCCAAAAATTCGTATTTTTCTTAACTAAGATATTTTATGCTAGTGTACCAAATTAAAAAAATATCTGACAACTCCTTCTTTTTTTGTGCCTTTGTTATATGGGAACAACGCAGTGTGTGACTCGTTCTGGAAAAAATAAAATAATTTGACTTTCGGGGCTTTTCGGGTTCTATAATATATGTGAATCTGTGCTAAAATGTTGTAGGTATTACATCTAGAAATAACTAGGTGGATACATGTGGATAAAAAATGTTGCTACTCTTTAAAGTTTTCATTTAATGTAAAATTTGCTGGATTTATCTATACATTTACAAATTGATGTTACACCAAAAGTATACATATTTTTTACAAAAAATATAGGTCATAATAGGGTTCATACCATCAACAGAATATTCCATAACAAAAAATTCGTTTGACTTTGCTATAGTATATTGGTATACCAATTTTAAAATATGTTATCACAAGTGTGCATAAAATGCAACTGATTTGCAAATGAATATTACCTGCCTTATAAGGGTTACTTTGACCCCCTGATTAGCTACCTTTATGAGGTGATAAACAAATTAAGCCTTGGAATTCGTTACCTGGGGGGTTGCTTCCAAGTCGTTATCAGTGGCTCCTGGATATTACGTCATGAGTTTTGCCCCGCTAGCAAGTTCTAGCCGAATAACTTTGCGATGTGTGAAACACCTTAAAGTATACTAACGACGTGCGCCCGACTGGCTGGCTGTCCATGTAACCTTGCGTGTAAAATACAGGTCGCAATTTTGAAGATACGTTTACATATTATTATGATGTAATTTTCCAACTCTCGGTCTGCCAGTATAAATATTATTTTTTTGACTTTATTAGTCAATTCACAAGGTATCCTAACATGTCATATTGTCAAAATGTCCTAATATTTCACAATGGTTTAAAAACATTGTTGTTGGTTTGTTAACAAAAAGTGTCTTAAATAAATAGAACGTTGCTTGCTGTGTTTATTATGCTGTCGTAATTAATCAGAAAAGTCCAGCGCTGAGCGGCTGAGCCGTACAACAATATTTTTAAACCATTGTGAAATATTAGGACATTTTGACAATATGACATGTTAGGATACCTTGTGAATTGACTATATGAATTCTATGGTATAACGTTTTATTTTTTAAAAGTCTCCTACTGATTTTGTCGATATGTGATGAAAATTTATCGATTTCAAAACAATCGGTTTCAAAATGTGTGATGGATTTCGATCGATTTTAAAATCCATTTCTGAGTTATTGTCTTTATATTTCGTTCAGAAAACAGTTCAACTAACATATAAAATGAAAAATTTACAAGCATATAGACGGGAAATAAGAAGAACATGTATTATAAATGAGTTTTGAGGATACTGAAAACGATATTATCGCTTTTAAATCGTTTAGTTTTCTAAAACGATTCCCATCACATACCTGTGACCAAATTACGTCATTCGTTCAAAACTCCCACAAAAATTATATCGCAATTTCAATCGGTATTTGCTCCCTGATTTTAAGTTTTAAACACTATCGAAAACTATTAATGGTTTTTAGAAAACTTTTATTTTTTTGTAGGTATTTTATGTAAATTTTTACTCAAATGAAAAATTCTATCACCCCGTTTTTATGTCCCGTTATAAACCGTAGCTATTTTTATATTCGTCGTTAGGATGCGTTTAAATGAAAAATAAGTCAAAAGTTATATAATAAAATTTAAAAAAACTCTATTTGTATCAGTGATGTTACACGCAGGGGAAAAAATCCCTATTCGTAGGCATTTTCTTCTAAAAAAATGGCCGCAGGGAAAAGCAGGACCGACATTTTAAAATCATTAAAATGTAGGGACTTTTCAAATATGTGGCAAAGTTTTATATATTTGGCAATCTTTTTCGATTTGTGACAAAATTCGAATAAAAATGTTGATACGGTAGCATTACAAATTTTTAAATTTCTTTAAGTGATCGCTTGCCCCATTTCCACTTTGATTTTAAGGTAAATTTGTAATATTCTCTTTAACAAGAATTTAATTTTTCTGAGCAATAAATTGATAACTTGTTCAAGATGGGCATCAAAAACTTTTGGAGTAAAGTCACTAAAATAAAAAATTTGAATGGAAATTGGATTTTCCCAACGAAATTAGCTATTTTAGATTTATCACTGCCACACTCCAATACAGAAAGCGAAATGTTTTTCGTATCAGATTCTAAATGATATCATAAAATTATCTTTCTACAAATAAAGTTTAGTAAATCAATAAAAATTGTTAAAAATAAAAGGTAAAGATTGATCAATTTGCTGGTCACTTTTTTTTGAATTTGTTGTCAAATATTTGTTAGGTCTGAACATACCTTTAGTCTTAAAATTGTATCTTCAGTTTGCATTGCCCGCTCTTTTTTACAGGACGAATGTACAGTGCACCGAAAATCATTAAAAAAATGCCATCCTTACACCTGTACGTGTGTTAGAAAATAACAAGTCAAATCTAATACGGGCAGACAATTAATTTTTGTTGTATCCAAATAAAATGCAAAGGTAAAAATACATACATACATATTTTTCTTGGTTTCGCTTCTTTTTAACCAATAAACTAAATGTGATTTAAAGTAATATCACTTGTTTTTTGGGTTTTTTATTTTTTGTTTATTTATTTTTTAGACTATTTTATAGAACTGATTTAATGATATGTATACATGTATAGGGATTTTTTCGGGCTGCATACGGACTTTTCAAAAAAGTCTATAACATCACTGATTTGTATGTATGATGTGCATAGAAATAGATACATTTGCGTTTCTTTATTTATTTTTATCGCTGTTTTATATTTAAGTCTTCTAATGAGATTTTCTATAGTCCCTGCAACAGATTATTTGCTTAAATTTCTATTGTGGTCTTACAAATAATAAATAGCATTAATATAATACATTTTCTTTTATTGCTGTTGCTCGTTTATTATAAATATTTTATTCATCGTATTGTTAATGTGAATTGTACGCAGAGATATTAATACAATTTGAACTGATAACATTCGTACACAGATACATAATACATATTTATGTATAAATTCCATACCCACATGCAGATACAAGCAAATTAAACAATAAAAGGTGAATGGTATTCAATTGAATGGGGCTGTGTGTGAGTTAAAGATACAATTTTAACTTTTTTAAATGATAAATGAGAGTTGAAAGGTGTGGGTATTTCTCTTTTTTGTGATTGTTCTGCTTTGAATGACAATGAGCATGACAATCTCAATGACAATGGTGTTATTATTTTCTACTTTATAATTGTCATCCTCTCTTTTATTAACGCCTTTTAGTCACCGTTGTTGATACAAGCAAATACTCACTCATACGACGAAAATTTATCAAAAGGTTTGGGAAGAGATTGTGTCAGAAAATGCCGACCAGCAAACAATGATGTCTATTTTACTTTCAGAAATACGAACGAGTGTATGTATATATATGTATATATACATGCATACATACGTTGATACGATGCACAGTGGCGCCATTTGAGTTTTTTCGTTGCAAAAATCATATCTTTTGAACCGAATAAGATAATTGAACAGTTTAAACAGCATATGATAGATAACTGTTCAGCCTATGAAATGAGCGTTTGGAAAGGGTGCTACGCTTTGTAGGGGCCTACTTATGGGTTATCAAAGTTAAAATTAGTAGAAAAATCAATTTTATGGTAACTAAAAAAAATTATTTTTACATTTTTAGATTGTTTTTATTTTTTTTCTTAAGGGTTTTATGTTTTAAATTATTACCCAACAAATTAAAAAAAAAAATTATTTATTTTTTTAAATTTATTTTTTCAATTTTCTGTAAAATATTCATCACAATTCGTAAGAGAAGGTATATCTAAAAGACTAACAATTTCTAAACTATAATTATTTTGTAACTCTATTCGTGACTTCACATGCCGCAGGGAAGAAATAAGTGGATCGGAAGATGCTGCCAACATGTTGAAGAGGTCCTTATTTTGCCTTACCCTTGATGCTTTGAATGTGTTCTGCAATCTATATTTTTTATAAAATTTGTTAAGAGACTCCTGTGCTTCTTCAGAAAGCTCTCCAATTGGCAAAGACTGGTACTCAATTATATCTTTGCCATGCGCCAATATTTTATGGACGGTCGGGGTCAACTTCTTCTGTGGATACATTTCTGCTAAAAGAGATGCAGTTTTCGACGCATATTCTCCATATTTTGTAGAATTGACATTTTCTTTGCAGTTTAAAACATCCAAGATCGTTCCCAATCTTTTCACGATTTGATTGTCAATTCCAATGATTCTAGTTACTGCCTCATCATTTTCAAAAAATCTCCTAGAAGTGTTTCCATCGTTAGAGTTACCGTATCCGTGCTTGGGACAGTCTACTTTTAGTCCAACTTGTTTCAAAAAAACCATCCTGTATTTGCTTCTTTCTGATCTTTTCCTTATCCTTTATTGATGTATTTTCATCGAAGTTTTCCTCCTCTTGTGGTAGGGTATATGCCAGTTTTAGCAAGAATTCCATACACCTTATCCTTGCGTGCAATGGTGACATTCCATATTCGTAATTCTCCTCATTTGTAGAATCGTTTAAATTACCAAAGTTCTTCTGACAAATAATAATATAAAATCGATAAAAAAAATATAAAAATAATACGAAAAAAGGGGTTTAGATAGGTTTTTGCTAAATTTTTACCTCCAATATAATTCTGTCTATGATAACTAATTGAAATATATTATAATTAAGCAGAAAAAGATACTACTCTTAAACTCTTTACAACTAATTATATAAAATTGAGATGTAACATATTATATATGAAATAAATTGAATTGAATTGAAAAAAGTTCTTCTGACTCTTTTTGCAAATCGGGCATGGCATTGTTGAGGTTGTTCCTGTCAGTTCGTTTACGACTTTTCCGTCAACCATGGTCAGGTGGAACTCGTAATTGCATTCAATATATTTTCCTTCTCCAATTTGCAGCTTTGTAGGCTTAATCTTGCTTATTTGTTCTTCAATGTCCTTCACCGTAGTCCTTATGAGTTCTGCCGATTCCCTTGCAAACTGAAACATTATTGGTCGGCAATAATGCACTGATGACGGACGTGGATTTTTCCAGTGTAGGGAATCATCCGATTTTAGCCGCAAAGGAACAACAGATGCCATAAACATATTTCCGTCCGATATTGTAGCGTCATCGAAAGATATCCTTTGCTTATAAACGCTTTGTCCGGATGATCCATCGCAGCCCCATTTGCTGATCAATGTCAACTTCTCAGGAAGAATTTTCACTTCCGTGAAAAACTTTGGTGTGGTTGACTTTCTAAGCAGTTCAAATAATTTTAAATTGTTCAACGCCATGTTTTCAGTACTTAAATTGTTTAATGGTTTCAGTAATTGTTGCGCCAACTTTCAGGCGTAGACTAATCCAGGCATTATGCTTATTTTGCAATATATAGGCTTATGCTACCATGCCTAAAAATTTACCTGTTCCCTGCATACATATGGATTTAGGCTAAATAATGCAATTTTGATATTATGCACGTGTCCAAATAAGATTTGTGCCTACCTGTAGGGACCATAAGTCATTATTGTTCCTGACCATTTGTACGCCAAAGTATTGTTAATGTGAGGTACGTACCTGCTAATTTCAATGAGTAGTTTTTTTCAAACTATTAGATCAAACTACTGTCAGTCAAAACATATAAGGGATGGACGCCATACAATTTCTGCAACCATGTCTTTTTGAACTTTTTTACCTCTAGAAGCCAAACGGGCACGTACGGGCAGATAAAACCTTTTGAATTATGTAAAGAAATAATCAAAGAACAGGTTTTGCACGTATGGCAAATATAGAAATTTATAGTTTTTTTTTATTTTCCGTCAAAGTTGAAAAATAGTGAAAAAACGGATAGTTTTTAAATAGTGATTTACCAGGAGAAACACAAAGCAAACAGTTAATTTTTTTTTATCATTATACATTTAATAAATACATCAATCAATACAAATAAAAAATAAGGCTATTCGTTACCTATTTTTCGTGATATTACACCTGAAATCGCAACAAATTGACTAAAAATTGTGTGTTTTTTTGAAAACCGAAAGTCGGTCAACTTTGAACGGTTATATCTTCTAAACTAAAAATGTGATATTAATAAGAGTGGCATATTTGAAATCGTTGAAAAGTTTCCTATAACATGGGTTTATTAAAAACTTCGTCGGCACTCATGAAAATTTTGATTTTTGCAACCTCGCTTGCTCTACGGGCGCCACTGTGCGATGTGATACAAGATGTCATCTGCGATTGGTGTCAATACTTTAACATAGAACCAGACAGAAGTTTATTGGATTTGGAATTGTACGGAATAAAAAGGAAACTGTGTAAAAGGGGTGATAAATGTTGTAATGACCGCAGATTTAAATAACGTTTATAACTACAATAAAACACTTTGTACAAATATTTGACTTTGACAAATTGCTTTTCTTCGGACGTGACTTCGATTCTTACCAACCGACCGAACTATTTATTCTTCCAATAACAAACAATCATGTGAATGAAACTAATGTTAATTGTGAGAACGACTATAATAATGATGATATTAATGATGAGAACAATATTGTTTCTGTTGTATTTAAATCGGCTTTGAAATAATGCAAAAAACGCTAAAAAAAAATACTAAAAGTAAATTTGAAAATGGTAAAATTTAATTATTATTATTGTAGTTCTTTATAAAATATATATTTTTCATAATTCCCTGCTTATAACGCCCACTGCACGCCATTCCAATGCAACAAATCTGATTAAAAAACAACAATAAAATATTTTTTTAACATAAAAAGTATTATAAGTGATAGCAATAAAACAAATCGTTACCTTGAGCTCTAAAGGAGCTAAGTCCGCATTTTATGAAAATTCAGATTTTGATGCAGTGCAATAGAGCAAACGATAGTTCATACATAGGTTGCAGAAAGAGTACCATTTTATAAGTTTAATTTGTTCTTTTGCAAAAGTACGTAAAAGTCAAACAATGTTTAAGAAAAAGTGTTAAGTCGCCTTTTAATATGAAATTTTATAACATTTAAGAGGTAAAATGAGAAAAATTAACGTAAATGGCTATTAATTGCTATTATTAAATAATATGGATATTTTCTTATTGTATTTTTTAATTAGATCATTTGGAAGTTTAACACGTTCGCATTATTATTATTTTAGCCTTTTCAATCCGGAACTCATATTAAGTAACGAATTCATAGTCTTTAATATCATTTTATTTCGAGTCTTCCTTTTATGAGGTCCATACCAAGGCGAATTCATTTTTCAGGTGGCGTTGAAGAAAGCACAGCTGTGCAACTTTTTTTTCTCAATTAGAGAGAGAAATGTCAAAAGTTTCTTGTGTTTTTGACATATCGAAAGCAACAAAAAAATACATTGTTGTGTTTTTGGTGTTGTTACTTGTTGTAGTATCTATCGACACCACCGTTTACATGAATTCGCCTTGGTCCATACCACTAAAAACCCACAATACATTAAATGGGATTTTATTTAATGAATTTTTTCGCTCACATCAGTGAAAGGCCTTGTGAGATTGTAAAGAATTCACACTTATTCAACACCAAAAAAATACAATCAAACCAATTCAGCCTCACACATATTCCCTGTTGGATTTAAATCAATCAAATGATGCGCAAGTTTTTGGCTTTGCCTTCTGATCATCGCGATACATCGTAAAGCTTCGTCGTCAATTAAGATGTTTGTGAATTTGGTTCGACAATGATTACCTTGGGGATGAATAAATACAAAAAAGCAAGAAATTAATGCAGTGATTTATTCCGAGTTTTTTCGTATGCTGGATTCGAAAGAAAGCAAGTAAGAGTGATATTCCGAATCTTATATAACCTTCACCATGGTACGATAAAAATAGAATGTAAAAAAAAATATTAATACATACATATATACGTACATACACTGAGCAAAAAAGTGGTTATAACATTAATGAACAACATTGTTGTGTATTCTTCACAAGTTCTTTATTGAATAAATATTTTTACAGATTAATACTTAAGTAGTAGACAGTCAAATATTTAAAGAATGTTAATACAGTTATGCATAAATAAAAAGTAATAAAAAGTAAACAGCATATATGCACGCACATACGTAAATATACTTTGTACAAACTGGTTTTCTCAGTATGTACTTTAAATGTTAACATTAACATTACTCATTAAAAAATGTTACGTACGTACATAATGTATGGGTGTTTACATGACATTTCTTCCCCTTTTTAGTTTTTTTTTTCATAACGTATTTACAATTTGTAATTTATATTTTCTTTTTTTCTTAATCTATTCTTTAAAGGTAATTCATCTTTTGAAACACATTCTTCTACTGGAGAGTTTTGAGCATCAAAAAACTGTTCCCCCTCACTACAATCGGAATCTAACTTAGAATTTTCTGAAAGTTCTATTATAACTTTTTTGAACGGTTTTATTTGATTTCTATGAGCTGAAAACCTTCTTTTGTTAACCTCAATCAAATATACCGATTTACTTAGTTTTTTTCTAATGAATCCTTCGATCCATTTGGCAATGTTGCCTTGATTTGGATTAAGATACAAAATTTTTTCACCTTCTTTCAAATCAAAGTGTTTACATTTTTCGTTGTTTATAAAGTCTTTCTTTTCTACAATTTTTTTCAATTTATACTTGGTAACTTTTACCGCTAAAACAACTTCACTTGGACAAATTCCCGTAACAGTGCATGGCGTGTTTCGATACTTAAATAAAAAATTCAACACTATGTCTTGGATGGATAAACTTTGTTCTTTACATGACAGAACATATGCCTTTAAACTCCGCTTTACTTAACGTGGATGAAATCATATAACATGGTCTCTCTTCCTCATCAATAATTACGCTCAGAATAGCACCAACTCCATAAGGAGAAGCATCACAAGCTATTATTATTGGCCTGCTTGGATCAAAATGAACTAGTAAATTATTATCACATAATAATTTTTTTGAATCCTTGAAAGCTGTGGAGCACTCTTTACTCCAACACCATTTAACGTCTTTACGTAATAACTGATAAAGAGGTGAGAGAACGGAAGAACTGTTGGGCAAAAATTTTGAATAATAATTTATCAATCCTAAAAAGCTTTGTAGTTGGTCTATATTTGTTGGCTCTGGAGCATTTAAAATAGCATCCATTTTATACTTTGATGGTTTAATTCCCTCCGGACTTATTGTGTGACCCAAATACTCAATAGTATTTTCTAAAAGTTTACATTTGTTCCAGTTAATTTTCACATTAAAATCTTGCAATCGCTTTAACACTTGATGTAGTTTGCTATAACAATCTTTTTCGCTAACCCCTGCTACTAGAATGTCGTCTAAGTACACGGCAACACCATCTAATCCCTGAACAATTTGGTCCATGACCCGTTGAAAAATCATAGGTGCAGTTGATACACCAAATGGTAATCTACAAAATTCATATAATCCCATATGCGTATTTATGGTCAACAAATTTCGACAAGCCTTATTTACAGACAATTGCAAATAAGCTTTACTAAGATCAAGTATGCAAACGTATGATTTACCTCTTAAGCTTGTGAGAATATCATCAACTAACGGCAATGGATATACATCCATTTCAATGACAGGGTTAATGGTAGTTTTAAAATTTCCACAAATTCTTACGGTGGAGTCTTTTTTTAAAATGCAAACAATTGGAGCTGCCCACGCACTATTACGGACGGACTGAATTATACCTTCTTCGCACATGCGGCTTAACTCTGCCTCAACCGATTTCTTTAAACTCAACGGTACTGTATATGGCTTAAAAAATTTCGGGTGAGAATTCGGTTTTACAAAAACGTCAGCAGAAAAACATTTTAGGGGAGCTGAACTATTTACAAATAAGGACGGAAATTTATTTTTTATTTCATCCATTATACTGGTCTGGCAAAGAGATTTAACGAATAATTTATCATTCGACTTACCCGCCTCTGAATTGAAAAATTTTCGCCAATCTGGGAACAAAACATCTATCCAACTACGGCCCATCAATGGCTTAAATGACCGCATAGATCGTACTATAACTAAATTTAAATTTGTGTTCACCATTTACTGTTACTGGTATTTCTCCAAGAACGTCGACATTTCCACCTGTTAACACTTGTAAAGGGGGATATGAAATACTTTTTAGCGTTACATTACTAAAATATAATTTAAAATCTAGATTAGAAATTACGGACACGACGGCTCCGGTATCGATTTCCATTTCTAAAAACTTCCCATTTACCATAACTCTATTCAACACTGGAGATTCTGTTTTATTTATCCAGTTCAACGTTCCCAACTTATACTGCAGCTCATTTACCTGATTACTTTTGCTTGGATTTGTCCGGAACGATTTATCCCCTTTCTTAGAAAAACAAGCTTTAGCTGAATGGCCTTTTCTACCACACCCAAAACAAGTCCACTCTTTGGCCGGGCATTCACCACTTGCATGCCTCGATGCACACTTCGTACATTTTCGTTGGCTCCATGAGTTATTCGTCAATATAATGAAAAATAAAATTATCCAGCTATTTAAATTTACGTACCCTTCATTGACTTAATGAGCATGCATTTAATAAATATTTCGTTAACATAGATGTATAATAAGTATTGAACAATCCGTTGTAACAATGAATGTACTCAAAAATTAATAGTTCAGTTAAATTAAAATAACACTGTGGAACAAATTCAGGTTAGCAAAAGTTAGGTCGATTCTGAGAGTGAAGGTCGAAAAAAAAGGCTAAATTAGAAGACCCGTATCGCGGAGTTTATTTATTATAGTTCAAATTTTCAGCATAGTGTTTATATGGTTTTTTCCTATAACTCATCGACTAATTGATATTTTTTTAAATCTGTTAAGGCCAAAATATTGCAAGGGACCTGTGCAACAATTAAAATGTTTTAAAAAAATTGATTTAGAAAATTTTTGTGGGGCTTATGAAGCAAAATGTTAGAAAAATTATTTGTTTTTCATGCTTTTTGAAAATATTTCAGCTGTTGATTTCGCTGCTGTTTTTTTTTTTTTGGCTTTGGAAAGAAATCGCATTGCGTAGAAGCAGAAAACATTTTCAACTTGAGTCTTTCATCGATAAGCGGTATAAAAGCATGGTATTTATTTATTTTATTTATTTTATTATTGTTTCCGCAGCATCGAATCTGATCTTTAGTGTTTTCAATGTTTCCTCATGATCCTCTTTGCTACTAAAAACTATTTTAGTTTCTTTACAATAATTCTTTGCCCAATGGAATAAAGCAGTCGCATCTAAGATGCGATCTTATTGAGAGTACTGGATGCTATACTTCGCTGCATTTCTTTTGAGGTTTGCTTTAACACCATCACATGCTCCTTTACAATGAGCAGTAGGATGAAAATGCCACTCACTTGCTTTCCAAAATCTTTTTCATGAATTAGATTTGCGAAGCTACTTTTGTTTTTAAAATGTTGGCGAGCTCCGTCAAAAACGTAGTATATCTTCTCTACTGTTAATTTAGATTTTAGATAATTTAGTATTATCTTCTTGTAATCATTAACTGCAACGGCATCATGTTTTAAATCGTCGGATATGATTGCCATACTTTTGTGTTCCAGTTTTTCATCTTTCATATAGTAAATAACTACTGTAAATATAGTTGCTTGGTTGTTATTGAAGTTGAATAAGTGAATGGCATCCTGAAGAACATATTTATAGTTCTCTGCGAAATCAAACGAATTCCCCAGACTTCAAATGTATCTTCAAATCCTTGAAGAATGGCCAATGCTCTTTGACTAAAAAGTCATGGGTTCTTAAATTTAGCAATCCTCTACACATTTCTTCCACAAAATCATTCATATATGAAATGATTGTTTTCAAGGTGAATCTTTCAGTCTGAAAATTGAAAAATCCTCGTCTTGACTTAATTTTTTTTTTATACATAACCCACTCGCGGCCCACAAAGCGACCAGAACTATCTTAAAGGAAAAGATATAAGCTTTGTTTTGAGCAAAAAAAAATAAAAAAAAGTACCCATTAAAAAAAAAAAAGTTTTAAATTTAACCAAAAAAATTTAAGACAAACCAAAAAAAATTTAAAAAGGATCTTATGTGATTAAGATTCAATTTTTTTAGATTATTTATCTTTTTGTTATTATATTATATTAATTTAATTATTATTACAAATAAATAAAAAATTTAATTTGTCAACATCTCTATAGAATAAAGTGGTTTTATTCCTGGGATTAACATATTGTGGGTATTACAGTATCGAGTGTATGAAATGCTCGTCTTAAATTAATTTAAGGGAGGGGGTATATATGACCTACCATCCTAAGACTAACAGGACAAACTTTTGCTATGACATAGTAGCTATTTTTTTTTTCAATACATACCAATATTTAGAAGGCAGTTATGGCATTGCAAGCTATTTTCGCGAGTGGTATTTGTATGGGAGCCATCGGTGACATTATTGCAAAAAATTGATAATTTTGTCAGGCTCATATCTTGCAAACCATTCGGAATTTGGATTTATTTTCTTAGGCAAACTTGTAGCTCAAAGTTGTAGTCATAAAGAACAAAAATTGTGAACTAGGGATGGGCAAATTGAAAAAATATACGACATATATCGTATCGAATTTTTTTAAGAGTATCGATATATATTAATTAAAAATATCGATGTATCGAACGTATTAAGCTGAAATTATTACCAAATTTAAAAACTTAATATACCTATGTCAATACATTTTTACATACATAGGTACAAACATATTACATGTAATTCCATTCTAACTTTTTATTGTTTCTTTTAATTAAAAATTTACTGCCTGTCTCTCGATTTCGAACGAAACTTTCATTCGCTTAACTTTTATTTAAAACAAAACCAATTTTAAGATTTTTTAGGTAAGTTATGCGAACGAAGTTTTCGTTTGAAATCGAGGGACCGGCAGTTAATTCTACAATAAAAAAAAGAAAATTTGTATATATTCGCCTATGAAATCTAAAAATAGTAATTGGGATTATATAATGCCGAATTATATACTGCAGGTAAACGAAACTTGTGACACGTACTATATAAGTAAACTGTGCAATATTTAATTTTTAATAAATAAGAACATGCTCAAATAAAAAAATCAAAATATTGCTGCTAATACGCCATAATTAACGCGATTCTTTGCATAGTTCTAAGAACCCTTTCCAGAATTTTTTCCGCGCTTATTTTTTGTTGTCATCTCTTAAAAATCCGAGACAAAACTGAACTGTGTAATCTTTGAAAATGTACAATAGAAAAGCGCCGTTATTTTCTTAATATTAGTTAAAAAAACACATGATGCAATTCTTAAAAAACAACAGTATTGTAAGCAGTTGAGCAACGGTTAAAATGTTGAATTTTATTATAAAGAGATCTTCAAAATATCGAATTCGATAGTCGTAGACAAATATCGATATATCGGTATTTTTAATATCGGCGATATATATCGATTATAATTTTTTTAAATATCGATATTTTGATATATCGATATTTATTGCCCATCCCTATTGTGAACATATAATATCAAAAAAACTTCACATTCAAGATCAAAATCAAAAAAAATTTAAAAAATTCGATTTTTTTACCTTTTTTCCCCTGTTCAGGTCCATTGGTAGCAAATCGTTCAAAATTCAAGGAAACAATCAACTACAAAAGTAATCAATAAACAACTTTATAGAAAAAAGTACATGACTTTGGGCAAAACTGGGAGCCACGGGTCTTTTTTTTTTTTTTTTTTTGGGCTTTTATCACGTAGTGGTGTCCGTATGTGGTTATATTTCCATGACTTAAAAAATTACACACAGAGCAATTTAAGTTGAAATAAAGTATTTTATAATTTTGTTCAAATACCAACATAATAAAATAGTTAGTGGGCACAAAGACTCTATTAGGAAAAAAGTTCGTAAGGGGACTATGTGAAATTATGGACCGATTCTCAATATTTTCAAAAAAAAAAAAAATAATTTCATTAAATTATCTTAACAATTGCAACCTGTGCCTTGTGCAGAAGGACTAAAAGAACAGACAACCAGCCAGCACGATAGACGACTATATTAGAACAAATATTTGAATGTGTTCCACACATCAGCTTAAACTCACAATATTCTTTTTACTTAAAAAAGCTCAATATTAGTCATACAAAACAATGTAACAAAAATAATATTAAAAACCTCAAATTAATTAATAAAAATTAAATAAAAACTAAAAATAATAAATTCTACTTCCATTTAACTAGGGAAGGTGCAAAATGTTCATGTTCATCCTTTATATAATATAGTTGGTAAATATAATTCCTTTAATGGTTTCTCAAATCAGTTCAACAAGTGTTAAGGGCGCTAACTATTTTTCAACTAAAACATATTAAATATTAAATCAAGCACAATATTTATTACTTTTTGTAATATTGGAAACACAACTTTTTTCAGGGGATTTTTAAGTATAAATGCATACTTTTTCCAATAAATTTCGTGTTTTAAAACCCTTTGAAGCTCATATTAATCGAAATCTTATTGCCCAACAGGTTCCAGTCACTATTAAACTTTTAGTTGATAAACTATGAAAATTTTTTTTTAAACAAACAGTGACTTTGGTTAAATATACTGCAAATTTTTATATCAACAATATATTGAATGGTATAAATTTGATCACTAAAATCAAAACATTGTATTACACTAGGTCACAAATAACAAACTTTTGTCTGTTATTTGTTTCTAGCATACTTTTTCTCATGGATTTGGACCTACTGAACACGAAAATGAATTTTAAAAATTTTTCTGTCGATTGGTTTGCGAGATACAAATTTTTTAATTTTTTTTTTTTAATTTTTGGAGGTACACTTACTATGTTGAGCATATCTTTAGTCTTCTTTGACCTATTTTATCCTACTACTACTCAAATTAAAGACAATTGAGCCGTCTACAACTTATTTTCAGAAAATTTTCAAATCGGGTTAGTAGTTTTGATGTTGGCGGCTTAAAAAGGTTAAAAAACTGGGTTTTTTTAGTAAAAATGTGGCTGAAAAATTCATATAAAAATTCATATAAAATATAAAACGCGATGTTAACAGCGATTTTAATTTTTTTACGTATAGCTGACACTTTTCCAAAGAAAATAAGCCCTTACTTAACAAAATCTGATGATATAAGTGTACATTTTATGCCATGTGGAAAAACTGCTGACTTCTTCTTTGTTTTTTGTATTCGCTGCAATCGGTCTCACGTATTAGGGTCCAAATATAGTCACCCATCATAGCCGTGTCATACATGCCCTGATAGCGTCGTTCCATAGCCTTCAATTCCTGATGAAAGCGCTCCCAATCGTTTAGTTCGGCCTGTGACAGTAATTTTCGCTTTGCACCCGGCTCAAATTCGCTTGCATTTGACTCGGACTCTTCTTCTGACGATTCTGCTTTTTGAAGAGATGCACCAGGGCACACTGGATATGGCACATCATGCGAATGTGGTACTGGAAGCGCAAACGATCCCACTTGAGCGTAGTTCCATTTAAAAAATCTTCCTACCCCACTGTTTGTGGTGAGGCAAAAATAACAGTTTGTGGAATGGCATAGCGGCTTTTTCCACATCATTGGTGTATCGAATTTCATATGGCGGCTAAAATTAAAATAAATTACTATATTCGCTATGTATAATGTGTTTAAATAAAAATTCTTACCTTCCGCCAGCTGCCCAGTTGGTTAAGATTATATAGCAAAGATCACACAGCGACTTAGGTGTCCATGGTTCTGTGATATTTGGTGAAATACCAAAATAATTCAAATAGTGCAATTGTACTGCTGGAGTAAACTTGTGTGCGTGATTTTTTTTTATAAACTGGCCACAAACATTGCAGAAATTGTCTGGATCGTTCAAACACTCGAACACACGTAGTCTTTTACTCATTGTCTTCCTTGCGTTTTCTAAATATTAACTTCTTTACACTTTCACAGACAGTTTTGAAATGCAATTGATAACCGTGTCTCCTTATGTTTAAATATGTATGAGCATGTAGTGCTGTAAATAAATTAAAAAATAATATACGAAGACTAATTTGTTTATTTTAAATTAAGTTCAAATGTATTTATTCGTTTGCGTTGGGTAGGTAAGCTGTGCAAATAATGAAAATCAAAAAATCGTGAAATAGAGGAATTTCGGTCGTTTACCAAAAAAATAATAAGTCGGCCATTTGTCATCAGATTTTGTTAAGTAAGGGCTTATTTTCTTTGGAAAAGTGTCAGCTATACGTAAAAAAATTAAAATCGCTGTTAACATCGCGTTTTATATTTTATATGAATTTTTATATGAATTTTTCAGCCACATTTTTACTAAAAAAACCCAGTTTTTTAACCTTTTTAAGCCGCCAACATCAAAACTACTAACCCGATTTGAAAATTTTCTGAAAATAAGTTGTAGACGGCTCAATTGTCTTTAATTTGAGTAGTAGTAGGATAAAATAGGTCAAAGAAGACTAAAGATATGCTCAACATAGTAAGTGTACCTCCAAAAATTAAAAAAAAAAAATTAAAAAATTTGTATCTCGCAAACCAATCGACAGAAAAATTTTTAAAATTCATTTTCGTGTTCAGTAGGTCCAAATCCATGAGAAAAAGTATGCTAGAACCAAATAACAAAATGGCTGTTGCCTAGTGTTATTTGCTTTAAAATGAAAGAATTTCAAAATACACCTGATTTACACCTCAAAGAAATTACCTACGCTCTACCCACGAGAGTTAAAATTACACCAAATTCCCTATATGATACCACTTCGGGAAGAAAGGTTTACATTCGAAACGCTAATTAAAAGAAAGGAACGAAGGGACAACAGGATCGTATGGTTTCCAATTTGATACAACCAAAAGATTTAATGATGTTAACATATTCGTGTTGCTTAAATTATAAATTACCAGAAAATTTGTTATCCAAAATAATTTTTTTAATATGTAACGGATCACTAGAACTACAATGACATACATATGGGGCATTATTTGTGAAGCGGACAACCCAATAAAAAAAATTTGTTGAAATTCTTTTATATTTGCCATAACTATAGTTCTAGTAGATATGAATAAGTGTGCGAAATATTTTTTACTATGATGTTTATTTGTCGAGTTACGAGGTGGTAAAGTGTTGCCGTTTTAAAAAAAATGTTTTTTAAAATTATTTTTTCGAACCAAAAATTAATCAAACAAAAAAAAATATAAGTGACTCATAGAAAATCGATTGATCTTTAAATGAAAAAAATTAATTTGGAAAAAAACGGACAAGCCTGCAAAACCGGAAATGAACAATTTAAATCCAAATTTTTCTACCTTAGCCCTAATTTATTTTTTTTTTACCGAAATTAGCCTATAGAGTCCTTATTATATTTTAAAAGTTTTATTGTGGGACATTTATTAGTTTAAAAGTTATGCAAATTTCTTTACACTCGTGCATGTGGTTATTGCAATGTTGGACCGTAAAATACAGAAAAGAACGAGTTTAAATTTTAATTTTTCTCAAACTTATTTTTGGGAATACAAAATTTATTATTAATACGACTTTTTTGACGTGCTAAGTTCCAAATTTTTATATTTGATAAATACACTGAAATTTATTGTTTTCACTGGTTGCTTAGGCCAGATCATCAGGAAACCTTTTTTTTCTAACTTCGACCTAATTTTTTAATTTTCTTTTTAGCGTAATAAGCCTGCGGCGTACTTATTATAATGTAAAACTTTTATTATGTGCTCTTCATAAGTTTAAAAGTTATGCAAATTTACGAATACGCTTAACACATCAAAACCTGAAATGACCTATTTAAATTTAATTTTTTTAATACATATTTTTACATTTTAAATTCATTACTACCTACACTACACTAGTAGGTAATAAAAAATTAAATCTGCGCGTGCAATAGTGTAATGTGAAAATTCCTAGTCCGCAGAAGAGTTTTTTTGTGAAATGCTTTCCCAACCCACAAGCAGGTAATAAAAAATGAAATATGCATGTGCGCTGAAAGTAATAACCAATATGAATGTAACTTTTATAATTTTGAGTGCTTGACGAAATGTTTTTTTTATATCATATGCACATAGGTACCATATTTATAAATATGGGTATTTAATAGGTAATAATTAAGACTCTCATATCGGGTATTTAAGGATTTTTTTTAAATATATCAGTTCGTTTTACCTACTTCAGCGTGTTGTACTGATTGGCAAATTATAATGTCTACATTTAGTAACAAATGTTTCAATCCTTTTGGCTTATTTAATCATGGAATGAAGAAAAAAACAAGGAAAATTGCTCAATATTTAGCTCAAAAATGGGACTATACAAAATAAAGATATGTATGTGATCTCTGCAAGAAACGACTTTTAGTTGAAAAGCCTTCACGAACTAAAAAAGTTACTGTGGATCGCAGTGAAAGTTTTCAAACACCAAGTGTAAGTTCGACAAGAAGGGAAAACACACCTATAATTAAAGAAGATCCAGTGGTCCAAGACACACAAAAAGAAGACCAAGAAATTTTAAAACAATTAAAGGAGAAATTTGGTGACCCTTCTACTTCTACTTCTATGAAGACCATTGTACTAACCATAGCACCTAAGTCATGGAGTGAAAATAAGCTGGCATGTCATCTCCTAACCCACGAGGTGGGCGTAAATTACCTATTGAAACAGAAAGCTTAGTTAAATGCTTTTATCAAAAGGACGACAATAGCAGAATGATGCCCGGTATGAAAGATTTTATATCTGTTAAATCAGGCGATGGGAGAAGAATGCCTGTACAAAAACAGCTTCTGATGTGTAACATTAATGAACTCCATCAGCAGTTCAAAGGAGAATATCCGAACGCTTAAATTGGCGTATCAAAATTTTTTAATTTAAGACCCAAACAATGCATTCTCGCTGATGCCCCTGGAGCACACTTGGAATGTGCTTGTGTTTAACATCAAATTGTTTATGTTGAATGGTGGACATTGTCAACCTAACTGCAGGAACTGCCAGAGAACTTGTATGTTTTAGGAATTGCCTTCGCATGATGATGTGACCTAATCCAACACAGACGTGACATTTAATGACTGCAAAATCATCGCCTAACGAATGTTGTAAGGCTTGTCCTGGTAGGAATGCAATTCGCGATCATCTGAAAATGATATTCGACAACAATAATGTGACAGAAGTGCAATTTGAATGTTCGCTTATCACAGAACGGTTCACATTATCTACTCAGGTATTACCCTATTATGACTTTGTAGATACCTTCTGTGATGCCTTGGATATATTAAAACCTCATGCTTATATTCCAGAAGAAAAGACAGTTTATTTTAAAAAACTAAAGGAGAATTTCGGTGAAGGTGAAATAATCGTACAGTGTGATTTTGCAGAAAACTATAGCTTTGTAGATCAAGATTCTGTCAAATCTTTTCATTGGAACAACGACCAAGCAACACTTCTGACTTTGGTTTTTTATTACAGAGATGGTAGTGAAATAAAACACGGAAGCATTGTTATGATCTCAGATGACCTATAGCATGAGACAGATGTCTCAGCATCTATTTGAAAAATCTATATATGTGTCGAAAGTAACATATATAACTGATGGGGCCCCCCACAACATTTTAAAAATAAATTCAATTTTGCGAATTTATTTTATTACAAACATGATTTTAATACGGATGCTCAGATACACTTTCACGCAACTTCTCACGGAAATGTGCCATGTGGCGCACCTGTCTGCAGTT
Organism: Pollenia amentaria; assembly: GCA_943735925.1. NCBI lineage: Eukaryota > Metazoa > Arthropoda > Insecta > Diptera > Polleniidae > Pollenia > Pollenia amentaria. Next base: position 89,237,857 of record OX031010.1, on the reverse strand, counting down.
ACCTGCAAGTAAAGCAATAATTTTTCCAATACAATTATAAGACTGGGCAAAATCTTCTCTCAAAAAAACTGCAATTTACTTCTGCTCCAAAAAAGATATTGAACGTGAGCGAATTTTTCTGCAACATAGGTTTATTTCCGCAATCACAATTGTTTTATGCCAAAACACGAAGGCATCGTTGTAAAAACCACTAGTTCTCTAATAGACACTGTTTGTGATTGTAAAAATTTAAAAATAAGACCATTATCTTCATAAGCAAATAAATGTATTTACATATACTTATATTTAAGTATACAAAAAATAACATGTGATATTTTATTTAATTTAAATTTTATAAGGGTGGGACTCAAAAATTTAAAGTATTATATGTGATTGTATAAATCTACAAACTTAACTAACTAGCCTACACAACAAGCGCCTAAAATGATCATTTGCCTAATTTTTAAACTTATGCGGCTTATTTCGCTAAAAAGAATATTTACAAATTAGGTCGACGTTAGAAAAAAAAGGTTTCCTGATGATCTGGCCTGAGCAACCAGTGAAATGCGCATAGAAACTAGCTTTGCCTCAACAATAAATTTCAGTGTATTTATCAAAAAAAAAAAATTTGGAATTTAGCACGTCAAAAAAATCGTATTAATAATAAATTTTGTATTCCCAAAAATAAGTTTGAGAAAAATTAAAATTTAAACTAGTTCTTTCCTGTCGTACATGTGGTTATTACAACCACATGTACGAGTGTAAAGAAATTCGCATAACCTTTAAACTAATAGATGTCCCACAATAAGACTTTTACAATATAATAAGGATACTATAGGCTAATTTCGGTTAAAAAAAATAAATTAGGACTAATTTAGAAAAGTTTTAATTTAAATTGATCATTTCCAGTTTTGCGGATGAAAATTTTTTTTTCAAATTAATTTTTTTTATTTAATGATCAATCGATTTTCTATAAGATTCAATTAAAATTTTTTTTTGGTTGATTAACTTTTGGTTCGAAAAAATTATTTAAAAAAACATTTTTTTGAAAACGGCAACACTTCACCACCTCGTAACTCGACAAATAAACATCATAGTAAAAAATATTTCGCACACTTATTCATATCTACACACTTATTCATATCTGCCAAATATAAAAGAATTCCAAAAAAAAAATTTATTGGGTTGTCCGCTTTACAAATAATGCCCCATATATGTAATGATCAGAGAAGACAAAAAAAAGCAAAAAACAAAGTGTTTACAGCAAAAAAATATATAAAAAAAGCACAAAAATTTAGAAAAAAGCAGCAAAAAAAGCATTTTTATTTTTTTAATATATACATTTAAATATAAAAAATTAAAAAGGATTAATTAAAAAATTTTAAAGGTCGAATAAGAGCCAATTTATATAAAAAATTACAGTTATTCTATTTCTTCAGATTCGTGAAAACAGTTACAATAACCAATCATGTGGGCTTTTATATTTGTAAACGTCATTTTTCTTCGTCTTTCTGTTAAAAGTGAATTGTATAAGTAGAAACTTCTTTCCACGTCAACGGATGTTGTTGGAGCAAATTTATATTTCAAAATTTCATTTCGTCATCAGGTTTAGCACTAGTTTGAAGAATGCTGTTTATTTGTAAAATTTGTTTGAACCCCGGATTTCTTTGAAATACATACTGCATTAAATTTCTTCACATAAATTTTTTCATGTAGATTCTCAAGAGCTTTTCGTACATTTGACACAATAGTTATACTTTTGTGATAGCTAACCCAACTGTTTGTAGCTTTTTTTATAGAAGGCACAATAATTGAAAAATTGTTTTTGATAAACGCAAGTTGGGAACTTAATCCGGGCAAGTTATATATTTCCTTGGCGTGCGCGATCGAATCTGAGTCTTCACTTTTCAGTTAAGAAATAACAGCCTTTACTTTATCAAGGTATTCTGCATAATGCATTGTGGCTTCTATCCAAGTACCCCAACGTGTAGGGCATCAGAACGGTGGAAGAGTCAAATTGGGATTCATTTGTAAAAACAACTGCTTTCTACAAGGAGCCTATGGAAATTAAAATTTTAGTTTGTATGTATGTAAATACGAGTTATTGAAAAATTAACTTAACAAAAACGGATTTGGTACAAGATAATAATTTATTTACATGAAACTCTAAGCGCTGCATCAGTTACCATTAGCAATATTTTGTCGTATTGAATGCCTAGATTAAATTAAAAAAAAAAAACATAAAAAATAAAACAAATAAATTATGCATCAAATATTCACTTACCATCAGGCCATAGAATTTGTAATGAATCGTTGAAGAAAGATGCAATAGAAGCCCCATTTGCATTTTTGAGAACACCCATGTCCAATAAAAAAGGTTTATTTCCAACATCGTCATTTAAAATACCAAATATAAAGTTGGCCACATATATTTGTTCACTGTCTGTTGTGTCATCAACAGAAATCCATATATATTTACCTTTAGCCTTTTCACGCATTTTTCCCAAAGCTTCCGTATACATTTGAGGTATTTATTTACCTCGAATAGATCTTTCGCTTGGAACTGACAAATTGGCGTACTTTTGAAAGATGTTTTTGAAACTGGGATGGCTTGCTTTTTTTACTGGTATATTGGTCTCCAACAAAAATTTACATATATCTTCGTGAAATATATTAGCAGTAATAGTAACAGGAAATTCCGTTATAAGTTATTGTGTACGATTTTCTTGGCAAGCAGCTAATTTGTGTTTTTTGTACTAAAATGTTGCTCCACATTGCACTTCTTTTCGCTATTAATTTTACTCGAACACACATTACAAAAAAGCCAATCTTTTTCAACTTTAAAAACTTCAGGATACAATTTTACCATTTTTAGCAAAAATAACATATTTTCTTTCGGCATTTTTTTTTATTATTTTTTCGTTCACAACGGCCGGTTTACTTATTTTGTTTTAAACTCAAATAAGTTACATGGCTGTTTTTTTTGGGATGGTAAGTTTATTAATTTTAGTTGTCAAAACGTTGAGTCCACAACTAACATATTTTTGTTTTAACCCAGAAAAAAGTTGTCAATTATTTTTTTTCTCATGTTTTCTCAAAAAAATATTTTTTACGTAAAAATTATGTTAAAAAAGCTATTTTACAGCAAAAACATAGGAAAAAAGCAAAATAAGCACCATAATAACAAAAACAGCAAAAAAAGCAAATATGGGCAAAAACAGCAAAAAAGAAGCAAAACAGCAAAAAAAGCAAATTTGTCTTCTCTGGTAATGATATATATCTCAATTTATGTAATATTTGTTATTTTTTGTTATGTTTTTCTCTTAAAAAATATTAAATAATGGTACCATCATGGTCTAAAAAGTACATTTTGTTTGCATAGTTGGAACAAAATCGAATTAATAGCAATAATATCGCGCTCACAACAATGTGTAAATGGTATACTAAGTTTGTTAATGCGGGTGAAACTTTTTTAATAGACATCAAAGACCCCATAAATTAGTGCAGCATACTGATACAAGCAAGTCACGTTGACTCGGATGGGTTGTTGCAAGTAGTGCACCACATATTTATTATTGAAAATTCGTATTTTTTATTAAATAGTCGAAATGAATAGTGACTTAGGTTGTTATTAAACATGTTTAGTACAAAGTATTGTAGGTATTGAAACAAATTGGAACAAATAAAAGCGGTACTCAGTGTTTCGTGGGTTTTAGGTTGCAAATGTTTGTTGTTGCAGACATTTCTGCATTGATATTAAGCGGAATTTTAAGCAACTTTGCAATGCTATTATTGATCGTGAAAATTTTCAAAAAGTTGTTTGATTTTTTGCTGAAATTGTTTCAAAATACCACGAAACAGTGCAAAAAATGTATAATTGTCCGCTCCACATCTTTAATTTTGTTTGAAATGATTGTTTACAAATGCCAGCTGTTCGAGTATCACGGATGCAAACACAATACACATAACAAAAAAAAAAAAGCAATTGTGTTACAATTGTAATTTTATATATATTGATGTTGGATTGCAAAAAAAAGCTACAATATTTTGCATTTGCACTTTCGCAAGAAAATTTGCATCAAACACTGAATTCCGCTAATGTTTTTTTATACGTAGTACCCTGATGTTTACTATTTTTTAACTGAACTTATTGCACCTCAATCATAAGCTTAAAAAAATAAAGTATACACTAGTCTCATTCACTGGTTTTTATTTACACATTTTTTTGAGTCAACGCTGGAAAAAACTAGTGCCAACTAGTCAGTACAAAATACTAGCTTAAAACAATTTTTATTCACATCAAAGTTAAATAAATAAACTTATTTATTTTAAAAAAATCAACAATTTAAACATATTTGGAGAGAAATTTATAAATATGTATACCGTTGAGTCACTGTCATTAGAGGATTTTGCAAATTGGAACACCAACAAGCCATGCAAAAATAACAAATAAAATACAATACTATAATTGTTATTAATAGGAACATACAATAATATGTTTAACAATTAATCTTTTCATATTTCCAATAGAAATGAAATTATTACAAATAAGTATATTATGGTCAATGGTCTTCAACCAGGGCCGGTTAATTCCCCAATTATTTTCAATATATTCATATAAGTATACTTATATATATGAGCTTATGTATCATTTACACTTGCAATTTTCTAACTAGTTTATGATCGTAAGCTATTTTCAAAAACTAAACCGTTTACATCAGCATTTTAGACAGTTAAGTTGTTTATCTTTGACAAGTCATAACATTTTTAGCCCCAATATTAAAAAAACGTTGATGCACGTACATATGAACATATAAACATACCTTTTATTTTCGTTGTCCATATTAACAAAATAACTAACATTTCTTATGAATTTGGATTTTTTTAAACATTTTCTTTGTTTTTTATTTTTCTTATTGTTTTGGCCTTGTTCACAGATAAAAGTAAATTTTTTTTCACTTATTTCTTTGTATTTTTGCGGAAATGTCAAATATCACCAGAGCGTGCCAGAACAAAATTTGAAAAAAAACAGAGTTGCATTAACAAAAACTGGTTGTTTATCTCAAAAGCTAGTTAAAAATTGTTAAAATTTGTATGGATAAACAAGTTTCTCAAACTAGTTTATCATCATAAACTCATAAACAGCTTATAACCTGTTTATGGCGTAGATGTGTATGCACTATTATAGAAAAAATGTGTAATATCATTAATTTTGCTGATGATATAATTGTTGTTCATGCTGATAATAAGATTGAAAAAAATGATAAATTGCAAATATATTTCAATATAGTAAAAAATATGCTAATCACTTTAAAATGAAAATCAATGAAAAAAATGTGAGAAAATACTCTTTCGTCCTCCAGTATCAAAATGTTATTATTATATTCGAACTTACTCATATAAATACACAGCTCATTAATACGAAAAATGTTTTTTTTATGTACAAAAAACTATCGTATTCCACTCACGATATATTAATTCAAGGGTGAAAATAATTTTATATAAATTTTTATATTATTTTATATATTCACATATGGTAGCCAAATATGGTTTCACCATCATATATGGAAGAAACTCCGAATTTTTTAGAGAAAATTTATAAATCTTCTGAAAGCGAAACACAAAATATATCTCCAACAAAAGGTTATACAATTAAGCTAAAATAAACATCTTCATTATTCATCTTAAAAGGAATCATGTTCTTAAAATTACCCAGTGCAGGGAAAACAACCTACACATCAGTGATGCTCATTCAGGCAAACAATTGCTTAGAAGCCCCACCCCTTTGTTTTTTACGCTCATTATTTTTGTCGTACGTGTGAGAGCAACAAGTGCACATGTACGATAGCTGCATTGATATTTGTTCAAATACTGTGTGTAAAATAAATAATAATGAAATTAATTTAGTTGCTCGTCAGACAGCGACGAATGCATATGTGCGGAAGCTACGTTAGTTTGTTGCTAAATAAAATGGAATTGCAAAACTATTTTATGATTAAAAATGCCTTTAGTAATACCCAATGTCCTTTATGCTATCAAACATTTAAAGGACATTGGGAAAATGTTATTAAGAGGCATTATGATTCTTTTCATAGCGATATGACTGGATATACCGATGAGGAAAAAAAAATTTTTTTATTAGAAATTAAAAGATTTTTTTGGAAAAATTTTTTAATATAAAATCTGATTTATTTTCATTATTTTCTTCCCCTGATAGCCATTCCTTAAATTAAAATTTCTAATAAAAAGGTTTTTTTTTCTCATCGGTATACCTAGTCATATAGCTATGAAAAGAATCATAATTTTCTTAATTAATCCCTAATCACCAACTCTACAGAAACCCCTAATCAACGGAAGTTTATCACATACCTACACTTAATTCAGAGTGAACTGCATTATTATAAATTTTATATAACCAAAAAAAATTCTTGTGATATAATATTATTAAAAATTGTGAGTTTAGTTTTGCGTGTCACTGTACTTAAACAATTCTCTCAGAATACATATGCAAAACATTTTTGAACACCAATGCTATACATACTATGGCAATGAAGAATATGTATGTCAGACACTTCAAAGTGGATATGTACAACCTGAGGCTTTTCTATACCTCGACGGCAAAGGATTCATCCAAAACGAAAACGGCATTCCTATATATATATAGAAATAACAGTAGATTTACTTTTATGCTTATTAAAATATAAAAGTAAGGATTTTGTCAAAAACATTTTTTCTGTACATTAATTGCATATAAGCACTATCCATATCAAAAATAATATCCAGTTAGAAAATATGTTAAAATGTATATATTCATTGTACTCGAGAGCCCGAATATGATAAGCATCATAATGTCAGTGTGTTTATTTATAGTTTACTAGCTTAACCCGGTGCGCTTCGCTAACCCTGCACCTACCCCATTTATTTTTGTTTTAAAATTTGTCCTGTAAAGGTTGATAGCTCTTGTGTTCAGATATATGGTATTTAATATGTCTTCTATGAGGGGTACTGCTCCTACTCTGTCTACCCCGCACATTTTTATATTGAAATTTATAGTTTACTATAATAGTAGCTTTAACCACGTTTGAAGACTCTCCCTTTAATAGTTCTTAAGTTGAGCGATATTTAATGTATGCATCCTATGGGAGGTATTTACCCCCCTGCGCCTACCCGCTTTATTTTTATTTTCAAAAGTGTAGTATACCATAAGAGTGACTTTTAGAAAGTTTGAACATTCTCACTATTACAGTTCTTAAGATATGCGATGTTAAACATTGGCGTCCTATGGGGTATTCCTATACCCCCGCTGCTATTTTATTTCAATTCCGGGGCTCAGAAGATCCTACTACAAAAAGTTCAGCAAAATGCGTGCAGCGGCTCTTAAGATATGCGATAATTAATATTGGCATCCTATGGGGGGTACCAATTCCCCTGCCCCTATCGAAAAAATAAGTAGCCTATTTTATTTTTAGGGCTCACGTGATGTTACTGTAAAAATTTCAGGAAAATCGGTTAAGTAGTTTCGGAGTCTATAAAGCGACAAACAAACATACATAATTCATTTTTATATATATAGATATATATATAGATCATTCGTTCGGTCGTGCTCGTTGTCAACAGACGTGTTTTTTTAACTCCGCATACGATTCTTTTTTTTTTTTTTTTTTTTAACATAAATTTGTTAATAATATTAAACAAGCGAATTTGGACGCTCAAAATTTAAAGTGAACAATAGAACAAGTAAAAAACAAACAAAAAAAAAATAATAAGTAAAAAAATACATGAAAAAAAAGTATACGTATGAACGTACATACATACATAATACAAATAATCTGTGCAAAAAATTATTTATTCTTTTGGTGTTACAAAAACATAATACATAATAAGAAGAGCACAGTCAACAAAAAAAAAAAAAATAAAAATAAAAAAAATAAAAACAACGGTGAAAAAAACCAAAAACAACTCTCTATATGAGTAATAACAATGACTCAATAACAAAAATAAATAATATTCATGCTAGCGAAAGCAATGTGGAAATAAACATAACAACAGAAAACAATAACAACAACCTAACGGCAAAACCATCAAGTGTTACCATTTCAAATACATTCCTAGTGGGAAATGATACCATGAACTCAAACACAGACGCAACGGAAAACACACAAGTAAAAAATTTTCAAAAACCACAAGTGCAAGTTGGTATGGACAGGTATATAACAGTTCTCAAACGGGGTCGCAGCCCAGCCTCTTCAGCTGTAGCCTCGGCCTCTAAAGTTCCATCTTTTGATAGAATAAATTCGCAAAATCGTTTTGCAATTCTGGAGGATGAATCTTCTGAAGCACCTAACGTCATTAAATCGTCGAAGCCACCCCCGATATATCTTAGAGAGCAAAACTCAAGTGAGCTTATAAAAAGTTTAATCTCGGTGATAGGTGAAAATTCGTTTTACGTTGCTGCAATCAAGCGTGGAAATATAAACGAGACAAAAATTCAGATTAATCATGAGAATGATTTTCGTAAAATAATTAATAAGTTTGAAGAACTTAAAAAAAGCTTCTATACGTACCAACTGAAAAGCAGTAAAGGTCTTCAAGTTGTGATTAAGGGCATTGACTCATGCGTGGACCCCGACGAAATAAAAACATTTTTAGAAGAAAAAGGCTTCAAAATAAAAAATGTTACAAATATTAAAAATAGGGAAAAAAATCCCCAACCCCTATTTCGAGTGGAGTTAGAGCCCGGCGATGTTAAGCTAAAAAAAAATGAAACGCATCCCATTTACAGTTTAAAATACATCCTGTACAGAAAAATCACGATCGAAGAGCCGCACAAAAGAAATGGACCCGTTCAGTGTTTAAACTGCCAAGAATTTGGTCATACTAGGGCATACTGCCATTTACCCCCTGTTTGCGTCGTATGTGGAGAATTACATGGTACCGTCCGGTGCGACAAGTCCAAAAATGATCCTAATGTAAAAAAATGTAGCAACTGCGGTGGTAATCACACTGCCAACTATAGAGGGTGCCCGGTATATTCGATTGTCAAGCGTTCTGTTGGACAGAAACTTAACCCCCCTCAAACGCAGGCAACTAATCAAGGAAACACGTACGGTGTCCAGATACCACAGCCAAATACAAACAGAACCTCGTACGCTAATGTCTTAAAATCTAATCCTATGCCACTGCAAGGTGATGTACCAAATAATGACGAAATTCCCATTTCTAATTTAACCCGGCTAGAAAAAACCATGGAAACATTAGTGCAAACAGTTAACAATTTCACTAACACAATGGGTAACATGATGCAAGAAATGTTAAGAATGCAATCGATGTTATTGCAAGCTGTACTAAACAAGCCATGAACTGTTTAAAAATTTGCTTTTGGAACGCAAACGGCATCCGCCAACACAAAAATGAACTAGAATACTTCCTTAAAAATAAACAAATTGATGTTATGATGGTTTCTGAAACTCATCTGACCTCAAGAAATACGTTTAAAATCAATGGTTATATATTGTATGATACAAAGGACCCTCGAGACAGAGCTTGTGGAGGTTCTGCCATTTTGATAAAGAACCGAGTAAAACACTACTTAATGAGTGATCATCGTGAAGATTATCTCCAAGCAACAAACATTTGCGTTGAGGAATTAAATCGAAACATAGTAATTTCATCATTATACTCCCCACCTAGATTTTCTATATCAGAAAGCCAATATAATAAATATTTCAAATCATTAGGACCCTGCTTCCTGGCTGCTGGCGATTATAACGCTAAACACACCTTCTGGGGGTCACGACTTATTACACCTAAGGGTCGTGTTTTGTTTAACACAATTTTTAAAATGGATCTAAATGTGGTCGCGAGCGGACAACCAACATATTGGCCTACTGATCAGCAAAAAGTTCCAGATGTCATCGATTTTGGAGTGGTTAAAAACATCCCCGCAGAAACGATTAATGTTGAAGCTTCCTTAGAATTATCTTCTGATCACACACCTACAATTCTTACTATATTAAATCCTAATAGATTTGTATCTCCGTCTGATAACTTAGTGACGTCAGCCACTCAAATTAATTGGTTAAAATATAAAAAATATCTCAGTACCCACTGCACTGAAAATATTCCGCTTAGTACACCGGAGAATGTGGATATTTCTATTGTAAATTTTGACAGTTATCTGAAACTAGCTGTTCGACATTCTAGTATAACCCTCAAAAAAACCAAAAATAGTAAAATATATTCTGCAGATGTCGAGCGTCTATTGACTGAGAAAAGGAGAGCTCGAAGAGAATGGCAATTGCATAGATCCCCTCAACTTAAGAATTTACTAAAAGAGTGCACAAAAAGGCTAAGAAAGTTACTGCAGTCTCAGAAAACGGCTTCCCTGGAAAAATATCTTAAGGAACTTGATGCAACTTCTCAATCAGACTACTCTTTATGGCGTGCAGCTAGAAATCTTAATAGACCAGTTATCACTAAACCACCATTAAGAAATTTAAATGGAAGTTGGGCACGAAATGACGAAGAAAAAGGAAATCTTTTTGTTAATCATTTGAAAAACGTATTTACCCCGCATACATCTCCCGATATTGCAGTCGAGTTGCCACCTGTTGCTGTTAGAGCTGCTGTTCCACTTAGATTTGAGATAAAAGAAATCGAAAAGGCTATTCATGATTTAAACCCCAAGAAAGCCCCTGGGTTTGATAAGATCAGCAACAAAATGCTTTTAGAGCTACCCAGCATAGCAAAGAAAATTATTCTCTTGATTTTTAATGCTATTTTACGCCTTGAATACTACCCACAAGAATGGAAAGTATCCTTAGTTACAATGATACCTAAGCCAGGGAAGGATCCTACAAAAGTTGAGTCATATAGACCTATAAGCTTATTGTCTAATATATCAAAGCTGTTTGAAAAGCTGTTAGTGTCAAAATTAGCCCCAATTTTAAATGTAAATCGATGTATTCCTAACCATCAATTCGGCTTTAGAAGAGAACATAGCACAATTGAACAAACCCATCGTATAGTAAACGCCATAAGAAAATCCTTTGAAGAAAAAAAATATTGTTCCGCCCTCTTTATCGATGTTTCTCAAGCTTTTGATAAAGTCTGGCATGAAGGGTTATTACATAAATTGAAGTTAAACTTACCAGTAAACACACACAAGCTGTTAGAAAACTACTTAATCGGTCGAAGGTTTATAATTAAAGAAGGTGATTTTATAAGTTCTCCTCAGCCAATTGACGCTGGAGTCCCTCAGGGAAGCATCATGGGCCCACTGTTATACTTAATATATACCTCAGACATGCCAACAAATAACCACACCCTAACTTCAACATTTGCTGATGATACAGCTTTTTTAAGCGTACACGAAAACTGTCATGAAGCATCTCGCTACTTGCAGAATCATATATTTGAATTGGAAAAGTGGTTAAAACAATGGAGGATAAAGGTCAATGAGCAAAAATGCGTACATATAACATTCACCTTGCGTCGGGAGTCATGTCCCCCTATTATAATCAATAATCAATTAGTGCCCCAACAATCGCATGTAAAATATCTTGGTATTCATCTTGATCGGCGCTTAACATGGAAATGCCATATAGAAGCAAAACTAACACAAATGAAACTGAAAGCAATTCAAATTAATTGGCTTATTGGAAGAAATTCTGTTCTTAGCCTCGATTGCAAACTCCTACTCTACAACTCTATATTAAAGCCAATCTGGTGCTACGGTATTCAGCTATGGGGCACTGCCTCGGCCTCAAATATCGAAAAAATTCAAAGGCGCCAAAATAAACTCCTTCGAATAATCACAGTCGCTCCCTGGTATGTTAAAAACTCTAATATTCACAAGGATCTCAATGTGCCATTAGTAAAAACTATTATTACGAAGTACGCAGCAAAATATTTAAAAAGGCTTGAGTCGCACCCAAATCCACTAGCTCGAAATATTTTAAATGACAGCGGCCACTCTAGATTAAGGAGAAGAGATACTGCAGGACTCATCCGACGAGAAGACCGCTAAAAATCTACATATGTGAATAGAAACCGTGAAGAGAAAAATTTTCGTCTAGCATTGGCAGGACAAAAATAATGTATTAGTATAAGATTTGATTAATTATTGTTAGTTCATATTTAATATATGAAGATTCAATAAATAAATAATGAGAAAAAAAAAAAAAAAAATATATATAGATGAGCATGAATAACACAAGGCTACAAAATAAAAAAAATTTTAAAGGCTTTAAAAACGACTATACAATTTCTATGTATTTCGGTTCCACATAATAAATGATAGCTGAAAATTTTTTGTTTTAAAAAAAATCATGAAAATCGAAAACGGCAAAAATTGTTCAGATTTATTGCTTTATCGCAAAGCCAAATGTTATAGCAACAAAATGATATATCGATCATAGAAATCGATTGGTTTTTTTCGTATTTATTAACAATTAAGTGAATTCGCTCATTTTCACAAAATTTTAGTTTTTTGCTTAATATAAGTACATAAAATTGAGTAGTTAATGTTCTTCTTCAAATTTATTGAATTTTGAAAACATTTTCCTCATACTACGTACAAAATTTTATATCGAAAGTGCATTACATAGAAACACTCGTGTATTTTTTGGGAAAACCCTACCAACAATACTGACTCTATTCTTCGGGAAAACATTTGAATTGGATGAGTTTAAATGTATTAAACAGTAGAAAATTTATATTTTATTATTAAAATTTATTAAAAGAATTAAATTATTATTATAAACTACAAACTCTGACATTTTCTTTTATTGTTGAATAACGAAGTGTTACTCTGAATACTCCAGCAAAAATCAGCCATAATGTGTGCAACCCTGTATCATTCCTCCATTGTCTGCATATCTTGGCGGAATCATTCCCCCTATTTTTCACTCTCCTAGATTTTCAGGAAAACTCTTACTGACTGCGCAGGTTGTGAACTTTGAGGATCTGGAAGTGTGTTAACATCTCTTCAACGTGCGCAACGTAATCATCACCTTAAGACATTTTGAATAACCGATACAAACGAATCCCATGCATTCTTCTCAATTTCTGACATTGAACTGCGAAATTCAATTTCCGAATTTTTGGGCCGTCAAATATGCATGCTCTCAGCTTTTCCATACTCAAATTGGGAAACTCCCTTGAAATATACATTCACAATTTTTGTTAGGTGCACACAAAAAAAAAAGTAGTAACGGCAAATGATTTTAACCTTACCACAAATAGAAATTGCATTGGGATCGTTCCCAATAGCAGTTGCTATTTGCTGCGACTACAAAAGTGCTGTTAAACCAAATACAATTCGGCAAATGCAGAAATCGTTTTACCAAACGCAATTGTCTTTGCCTCAAATACAATTCGACTAATGCAAAAATGTTTTACCAAATGCAATTGTATTTGTCTCAAATACAATTCGGCAGATACTTACCAAATGCAATTGTCTTTGTCCCAAATACAATTTGGTAAATGCAAAAATGGTTTTTTGATTTTTAGATTTTATTTATAAAAAACAAAATGAAAAAAATTAAATTACAAGTTTTTCAAGAATATGTTCAATAAGCTGATAACTTAGTTTAAACTATATTTATAATATAATACCTAGTTGGGCAACGAAAGCTGTGTGATATTTTTAAACAAAAAATTAATAAAATTTTACTCATGAATGACACTGTTCAAATTATCAAGTACTATTTAAATAAAAAATACTGGATAAACAATAGCATGCTCGCTTTGATTTGCCCAAATTAGAATAATAACATATCACATATATTTGTAGCAGTAACATTAAGTTTTAAAAGAGACAATTTTTTCTTTTTATTCGCACAACTTTGCTACCATTATTTAAAAGGACTGCTTTACAAGGTAACGAAAACTTTTCAATTTTTTCAATATAGTAACAATTAAGGGATCTTAAAATAATATGCGATTGAAATTTTTGTGAAAAATTAGTTTCCATTTCTTGCCCGATCAAATATATTTGATCTGTAGATTGATAAAATATATGTAATATGGTTAATAAAGCATTTTGTAATTCTATAAGGTCTCCTTTTTCGTAAAAAACACCTTTAAAAGACAAACTGGACACTTCATGGCCATTTGTGAAATTACAGCACAAATTATCATAATATTCTAAATTTGATAAATCAATATTTGAAATATTTTTTAGATTTAACAAATTATTTGAAAAAAAAGTATTCATAATTAAGTTTTGTGAAAAGAAGAGGCTTTGCTTAATGGCTAACCAATTACCACCAATTACGAAAATTTTAGGTTGAATGGTCGACTGCTCTTCGAAGGCAAGTTCCCGTTGCTCGTCCTTTTTTTGAATAAAATCATTTATATTAAATAAGTGGACAATCATGTCACTTTGAGCATCGGTAATGGACGGCTTTAAAGTTTTGTTTAGACGAGGCGGAAGAATTATTGAAAGTAACAAGTAGAAAAAGTAGAAGTGCTTAGCATCTAAAAAAATTAAAAAAAATTAACGCTACATATTTCTTTTAAGGTATATGTATCTTACTTGTGTCTGTTGCTGTTTTTATTTTCTCTATATATTGCATGTTGAGTTTGTCTTTTACATAAATAGGTAAAATTTTCACAGTCATCACATTTTCAAGAACTGACATTTTCTCAAACATAAGATTTCCTTTGCCTGGATACAAAGTCTCGAAATCAATGTCAATTAATGTGTAACCATTAGGATCTTTGTATCTGGGCCAATCGTTCAAGAAAGTTGATATTGATTTATTTTCCTTCATTCGTATGACTGATGTAGCTTTCCAATGGGTTTGTATATCATTGGGGAAGTTGTGTGCCAACCATTTTTTTTTCGCCTCGAATTTACTGACTTCCAAGGAATTGTCATCAATAATATCATTCACGATATTTAATTTTGCTGAAGCTGGATTTACAATAGTATTTCTTTTATTTCTTTGATTGTAGTACCGGTCGTATAATTTACCAGAAGCGTTTTTCTTTTTAGATCGTGGTACATAATAAGTTGTCTCGCATTCGCTTGGGAAAAGCTTTGTTATGGACATTGCTATATTTTCCATTGACTTGGCGTCCAATTTCATGTTGTGGAAAATACAGTGGTCCACAATTATTCGAACTATTGAAGTTTGATCCAGCTCGCTTAATGAGTTTACGGCAAAATACTTTGAAATAATATCTTTTCCATCCACTGTTTTTTCCAATATTTCCTTCACATTAAAGTCCGAATTGGTTGATGCTGGGGAGTAAACCCATTCCTGGGTGCTCGTTGAACTTATAACAGTTCGATCGGACACACTGCATAATAATGTTTCGTACTAAAACAAAACAAATTTTAAATTTAAATGTTTTATTTTTAAATAAAAGAAACTAGTTAACATACAAAGTATGTTTATTGTTTTGAATTCCAGCGTATGTAATTGCATTTGTAAATCGAATTCTGCTCTTGATTTTTGTCAACTGCAATTTTGCTGTTGCGATAAATGCAGAGCATTCGCCGAATTTTTTTGTGATAAATACAATATGATTTAAATCAACAACTTTTTTTTTGGGACAAATACAATTGCACAACTGCAAAAAGTATTTGGTTTAACTAAATTTGTTTGTGCATGTACATATTACTGTTGTTGTTGTTTCAATTAAATTAAGAACGCAAATTATGTATATTTGCAGAAAATAGGCTTTATGTAATTAACTTTTTTATGTTTTAAGAATTTTTTTGCACATGTATAAACACACACACAAAATTACTTACCTTATTTTCCATGCGCCACTTATTGAGATTGTACCGAAAAATAATTTTTTCACCAATTAGGCTTCTTTTGTTAAATACTTCATTGATGTCACTAAGTTCCATCATTTTTAATTTTTCGTATGTGTTTACACCACATTCTACTAAATGCAATACCGTTTCGTCACTTACACCCCATTCCTTTACTACATCAAGTATTTCTAGTTCCAAGACATTTTCATGAAAAATTTCCACTACATTGGGGAGGTCTTCCATTTTTTTCTCACGCACGTGGTTTTATTATCACAAACTAGATGAAAATGAACGATAGACAACGCTCAAACAACACAAAACAATTAACTGCGGATTGCATTTGAAAAGACAAAACTACTGTTAACACAACAACGATCAGCATTTGGCGTAAATAATTTTTTCATGTAATCTCAAATAAAAAACCATTTAATTTTACTAATTGCTGTTGACACTCATTTTCAAATGCAATTACATTTAATTTAATGAAAATCCAATTTGGATCAAATAATTTTGCTCTTGATTTTTGTCAACTGCAATTTTACTGTTGCGATAAATGCAGCGCATTCGCCGAAACTTTTTGTGGCAAATACAATATCATTTGAATCAACTATTTTTCATTTGCGACAAATAAAAATCGGTCAAGTGCAAAAAGTATTTGTGATAACTACATACTTTTTTTTCTGTGTGCTGTAACACCTAATTGGTGTAATCACACCAAGTGTAATGTGAAGAGGGGGTAATATGATGCGATCTCGGGGCACTAGAGCAGTGATAGCCAAGCCCCGAACGCACGCACACAAAGATATTATGTGCTTGTGTGCGGTCGCAAACGGAAGCTGCGGTCGCTGCCGAATTGTACACTGTGTAACAGTCTATAAATATAAAATTGAATGTATATATCTTTGTTCCGTATAGGCGTCAAAACTACTGATCCGATCTTCATGAAATGTTCACATTGTATTACTGTCGACCAAGAAGGGCAAGTAGGCTATATTAGGCAATTTTTGGCTTTCATCGTCTTTGTATTTTTCATAATTTATATGGCATGACAAGTAATGCCGCCTTATATTAAATTTGTCGCATTTTGCTAATTGCTTCTAACAAATATATCATTGCGGCTTCCTCTCACGATTTTCAAAAAAAAAAAAACATCAGCTCCAAAGAATTATTGAACATTGTTGCTCTGTGTGCTTTTGTGTTGATTACGAAAAAAAAAAACAAAAACAATTCCAAACAAGCGTGCATGGTGTTGCTTTCACAAAGCTTGAGCAGAGACTGATGTTTTGAAACGAACAAAGTTGTTGTATACATGTGAATTGCCGACCGTGTCTGTGTGCAAAATACGATTATTGACTGCCTCGCGAGGCTATGGAGTGGCTATGACTGCACTAGAGCCACATTTATAACATTTGGCATACTTGGTAGCAGTGTTTCCGTAGAAGGTTTGTGTTTTCTCTTCCAACGTTCTGATTTAGCTCTGCTGTCCCATAAACATATACACAGAAAGAAAAACACTCGAGATAAATTAAGCTTTTTATACTTACTTTGAGCACGAGTCGTACTTAAAAATTCAAGTACGAATAACACTAAAACGTACTCACAACAATCCTAAATGGGATAACTTTCGAAAATCAATCCCGGAATTTCTTAAAGTAAGTATAAAATTCTTAAACCAAGTACAAAAAGATTGAACTTTTCGTTGGTACTGCCACTCTGAGAGTAAAATTACAAAATGAGCGATTTAATCTCATATAACTACCTAAGAGGAAATTTACCATCATAAGATAAACACAAATTACCCAGTTATGTCCATCATACATTATCTTCTTCATGACCAATGCAATTGCAGAGTATTCTTCTTTTACTTTGGTTGAATGTGCGATCGGCAGGGAGTGAAATTTATTTCCATTATGCAAAAGGACACATTTAAGGCTGCGTTTTGATGAGTCGATAAATAAAAGCCATTCGTTTGAATAGTATCTCTGTAAGCCCATGGCAGTCATCAAACCAGAAATATCTGTGCATTATACCAAATCATCCTTTTCAACAAAATAATAAGGTAAGTCTTCGTCTCGAGTACGGTAATACGAAACTTTAGTTTCTTTAGTTATGAGATCTGTTTCTTTCATCCGGGACGCAATGAAGATGAAAGTACTTAACTATAGCTTGGACCCTGGCCTTGAGCATATTTAATTTCTTGTGAATGTAGAACTTCAAGTGTAAACCCATCACCAGACCTCGTGGGGTCCTGGTGGAAGCCGGATTTCCACGGAGCTCTTGTAAATACTGATACTATAATTTGGGATACCCTTTGTGTGGGCACAGTTTGCGTGTGCTGCTAAATTGGTTGTTTTTCCCAAGAATCATAAAAGTCATTAAGAAATTTTATGCAAAAAAATCTTCCGTTTCAGGTAGCCAACGGAAAAAGAGCAATTCAGCGTGCACGCACATTTATGAGCGTTTATTAGTTTTCTACCGCGAACGTAAAAATTAAACAACCTTTAGTTTATTTCTTATTGTTTTTTAATTCTGAGAATCATAAAATTGTCATAAAGGTTTTTTTCAAACAATTTTCTACATTTAAAGGGGGTTTGCCAAAATCCGTGTCGTAAAATCCAGCTGTGTTTCTGTGTTCTGCATTTTCATTGTACGATTTTCTATAGTGCTTGTAAATATGCGATACCTTCAATTAATCGTAACTAAAAACGTAAAGCATGCATTGATTTTCATAATCCATATCTACTTTAATTCACATGATATGCAGCTTCACTACAAAAAAATAAAGTTTAACACTTTTTGCAGGTTTTGAGTTTTTTTAATTTTTGGTTTTTTTTGCCTAACAATTTGTTTCACAATTTTGAAAACAGTTGTATACATCATTTCAAGATATTGTAAGCCAATTTGTTTTTGAATAATGACAACACAAATGGAAAAATGTGTCAAAATATTGGCAATTTTACTTAAAAATTATTTTTAAAAAAAATTATCCACAGAATTAAAAAATTTTACCATTTTTGTACTTAGGTAGCCATGATGCATCATCTATATAGTAGTTATTCAAGACCTTTTTTGCTGTTGACCTGTTTTATTGGTTTAAATGAACTTTTTTTTTTTTTAAAGGAACATACATACATACAATCTACATATGTATGTACTTACATATTTCAAAAATTAATCAATTTGTGGCGGCAAATTTGAACCACCTCTGGAAAAAGTAAAACATCTTAGGTCTAGAAATGTGTCCTCAAATTTGAGATGGATGATAAATTTAAATGTGAACTCAATAGAAATTTATCATTTGTTAATGAAGTGTAAAATTTACTAATACAAACATAATTATATACCTCAAATATACAAATGAAATAAATTGCAAATAAAAAATATATTTAATTAGAAATGTTCAGCATAATTTCATGCTGAAAAAAAAAATTTTTTTTTGGTGGCTTTTGGATTAAAAATTAACAATGTGGGGATAAAACTAAAAAAACATCTGACATCACTGTAGTATAGTGACATGAGATTGCACATCTATAAATAAAAAAATATTTTTAGGAATTGAGAATAAAATGTTGCAGAGTCATTATTTGATATTAAACGGAAAAGTGAGTTTATAATATTTTTGCACTTGTTATCCTTGTTGTTGCTTTGGTTTATTAGATTGTACTCTTCTTTAGAATTTTCAAAAAAAAAAAAAAAAAAAAAATGCATATTGGCACGTACTGACTGCTATATAATTTTTGTTGTTATATCAATTAAGAAGGGTATTTGTAAATAATTTATCATTTTTTTTTTCTTTTCAACAACTGTGATGAATAGTTTCATTTAATTTAGTTTGCGAGCACATCAAATTGTTTTATAATACCGTAACAACTTTTTCATACCAATATAATTTTATAGCCATGATGGATAAAATATTAGCACATTGTTTTCAATTCAGTTTTTATTGTGGTTACCGATAACAAGTATTGAGAGAAAAAATTCGATAACATTTCCTATTTACATTTTTATTGCTAATACAATTGCATTTAAAATGTTAGGTATTTATATTGACATACACCTCGAAGACAAAAGGGTATTTATAACTTTGTCAATCCCTTTGTGGACCCTTAAAAGTACATATATTCTGGATCCTTATTTAAATAGGAGTTCAAATCACGATGTCGGCCAGTCCGTCCTTGCATCCATTAAAATGGGGCTTTCGAACACCCATACATATTTTCCGGAATTGTTTGCTATTGAAAATCAGCCTGCTCGGTCCACAAATGTTTGAGATATAAGCAAAATACCACGATTGCCTTCAATTTTTTTTTTAAATCAGATGATGTTGTGGCTTTTTATATCCGTCACCGAAAGTAACAAGTAACAATATCTTTAATAAGTTGGTTTTTTAACCCTTCCCCGAAGTTATTCCGTTTGTAATTTCAACTATATTTTTACAGAGGGCTGATTTGCCGATTTTTGTTAAAAAAAAAGTACGATTTTTCGATAAACCCTTAAAACACGATAACATTTTGTTTGTTTTAGTATAACCTAATTTGGAATATTTGTTACACCAAAAAGCATAACTGATATTAATACAGAGCTTCTACTATTTAAGGACAATTTTGAGCTATAGAAAATTAAAGAACTAAATCCAAATAAAAGAAAAAAAAGACGACTGTTTTTATTTTGACCAAAGCTAAAAGAAGAAATAATTTTCAAACCTAAAACAACTTAATTATAATATCGTTTTCTTTAAGGTAAATATTTAATCAGCCTTATTACGCTTCTCGATGTCGAAAACGACTCTGTAGTAGATTAAAGTAACACACAACCTGTTTTCTTTAATCTTCTACAAAATTCGAGTTACGATGTTACCGACATCGAGAGCCGTAATAATGCTGAATACTTTATATTTGAGTTTGAAAAGATAATCTAAAATTAGATTCACTATCAAAAAAGATTATACGAAGTTGAGAATGTTACATCCAATATAAGGAAGTGAAGTAAATTTGCAACCTTTTTGATAAAAAAAATCAAATTCAATGTGTGAGAATCTACTGGTGCATTTCCAACATGTTATGGTCCTTCCAAATTCTTCCGCAAATATGAAAAGAACTTTTAGCCAAGTCAACTTATATAAAACAAAATTTCAATATTCCTTTGAAAATCAATGTATGCAAGGAATTCCTTTGTCTAAAGATTAATTTAAATGTAATAAATCTAATTATTTTGATGTTTATTTTAAAAAGGATTTAATAAAAATATTGAACTCATTTACATGCAGTTTGTCAAACAATTATTTTCGAAATAAAACTATTTCAAAACATTAATATGCATTTTCTATTAATCTTTTATATTATTTCGTTAAATTAAATAAAGAACTTTAATCAAAAAAAAAAAAAAAACTATCTATAGCATTTGCAAATACTTTTATCAGGCCTGTAATGAAAGTAAACAGCATTTTTAACGAAAGCTTTTTAATAAAAAAGAACATTAACAACATTACGGTACATGTTTATCTGTTTATTAAGACTACAAATTAGAAAACATACATTCATAAAATATCAAAAACAAAAATATTTCATCAATATACTCATATGAATAAGAAATCTTCGACATATGCCTGTGAAAACATGTCGGTTTGCCATTGCAGAATGTCTTCATAACAATTTTGGAAGTCCCCAATCTGGATATCATTATCCCCCGAACAGCTGGATTCACTGATTATCAAAATGAAGTTCAAAAGATGTGTATTCATTAATTGTTTACTCCTGGAACAGTGTTCACTATTCAGATTTTTTAATAATGGCAAAATCAAAAATAAGTTTTCTTATCAAATTTACCAAATATACAAATCTTACGTAGATACCGCCATTTTCCATTGTTCTTTTTCCATTGCTAACTAAAACACACATAAATAAATATTATAATTATATAAGGAGAAAAGCCCTTTTTGAAATTCATTTTAAAAAGCCAGATCCTTTTCACCGCTACGGAAGGGGTATATAACCTTTCATTCTCACAGTATATATGTACCGCCAAAAACAAAAAACAACTCAATTTCCAAAAATCGAAATAATTTATATAATTGCTTGACTAACTGTATGTATCCATCTATTACAAAAAATTAAAAAGAACTTTTTAACTTTAACCCTTATGTGAGTGACAAAAAAACTCATTTAACAGAGTGCAGTTATATATATTACAATATATATAAATGATTCATGCAACGATAAGTAAAACATAAGTTTTTGCAATGTCTTAAATAAACACTAATCTCGGATTTCCCATTGGCTTTGTGCTTGATCGACAAATTCATCTACTTGCTACTTTCATACATTAATAAGTTAATCAAAACATATGGGATATATAGAGGCTAAAGGGGATTCATATGATTCTGACAGGAGTTAGGATTTTTAGAGACAACTGAGCTCCATGGAAAGGATGGTACGCGTTGCGTCTTGATTGCTATCCGGAATACCAATCCATTAGCAGAAATGTGTTTTGGCAACGTAGAGGTCCTGCTCCTGGCTTAAATATAGGAACACCTAAGGATATATTCAACACTTTATTATCGAAGGAGATGTGCGATATAATTTTGCGGGAAATTAATAGAAAAGGAAAAGATGACCATACAAAAATTTTAAATTAAAATATCCACAAATTTTGAATCGATTAGAGACAAAAATTTTAAACATTTTCAGAGAAACAGCTTGATACTTTTTTGCTTGACTGCTAATCTTTTTTGGCGTACATAAATCAAATTCAGAACACCTATCATAATTATAGAAACCATACTTTTAACCTTTGTTTCAAGCAGCAATGTCTTATGATAAATTTAAATTAGTTTTACATTTTTTACTACTAAGAAATAAATATTATTTTAAATATGTTCATTAAGTTACCCGGTTGTCCTGTCACCCCGTTAAGGGTGCAAACTGTAAATTGAGACACAATACCCTCTCAAGTTAAGAAATCAAGCTAATGTTTATCCAAATATATTTAAAACACAATAATAAGAGTTCTCAAGATGTTCCTCGTCCTTAAAAAAATTAAAAACAACAAAAAAAAAAAATTTTTTTTAATTAACTTCAATTAATTCTTAAAGCGGTTATTTTTATTGATTTTTATGCTGTTTTTTTTTTTGTTAGAAACATTAGTTAATGCTGAATTGTTCTGTTTTGTTATTAAAAATACGTTTCATTTTATTTAAATACATATTTTTGATTTACCGATTTTTTTTAAACTAAGGTACCAATTTTTTTGAAAATATGAGGATTTTTTTTAAATATGCCGATTTTTTATCATAATCATCTGGCACCCCTGCATAGAACCTATAAAGTATATATATTCTGGGTCCTTCTGAGAAGCGAAGTTGATTTAAAGATGTCCGTCTGTCTGTCAAAACGGGTTTTCCAAAGTTTTGTTTAGTTCATTGCTGCAGTTATTTTTTAATGTCTATCTGGAGAACGGCCGTACACGCAAAGAAAATACATGGTTGTGGTAAACATATTCTAAGAGCAACATACTATGATAAGATTCATGATTGTAGTCAACATATGTGACAACGCATAGAGAAAAGGACCAGTAAGGTAAAAGGAACAGTAAAAACCAACTACAGAAAACAAGAGGTAAGGACGACTTACGCGCGTTTTCAAGGTTGACCAACACGTTCCTGACGTCATGAGATGTGTCGCATTCAAATGAGACCAATACCAACACGCTCATTGATGGTACATCAAAGATACACGTTTTTTAATCTTTAAAATGGCTCTCCTGAACAAAACCCTTAGGTCCCTTTCTATTTTGCGCGTCACATATTACGATTATTATTAAATCATATTATGTCCAAATATATTCGAAATATATCATCATAATATGTTTCCCTTAATTCTAATTGGTTTTTATTACATCATATTATAATTTAATCTAATCATATTATAATCATGTCAATAATAATTACTTAAGAAGTAATCATATTATTATCATGTTAATCATAATAAGTTAAGGAGTAATCACATAATTATCATGTTAATCATAATAATATGTAGATTAAATCTTAAACCGAAAAATATTTGTAATATATATTTATGCTTATTTAATTACTGGCAACCTTAACGTTAAACTGTTACAGATATTTCACATCATTATATGATGCAACTTTAAACATAATATTTTTAACCTATTTTTGTCGTAGGTCGCAATTATTTATAAATTATTTAATAGAATTTCACTCTTTTTCTCTAAGATAACACAGAACAATGGTCAATATTTTTGCACCATTTTCAAACAATATTAAAATTTTTTTAGCATTGATATTTTATTTTGTGACACGTTACAATTTTTTTTAATGTACCTACAATTTCTTTAAACTTGGTTTTTTTATGAATAACAAATAATTCGATAGGCACATGTAAAACAAACGACACAACTGATGCAAAATTATTTTACAAATGGCGATAACAAAATATTGTTTGAGTAAAGATATTTTGTTTGCATCCTAAACATATTATGAGTACACGTATAGAAAATGATCATGTTATGGTTAATATCAATAAATGATTGTGAGGAATATAATATGTTTTGAAAGTTATCATTATTTAGTTGTTATAAAAATAATTAATTTTCAGTGAACCATACTTAAATTTATAATTGCGATAAACATTGACATGTTTACAGTAACTATAATATTGTTGATATTAAATAAAAATAACAAAATTTTGTTTACGGCAACAATATATTATTACAATAAACATAGTGTAGTTGCCGTAATCATGCCCAACCAAATTTTTTGTCTGCGTGTAGCCAAAGTTTTCGAGTTAGGCACAAGCATCTTGATTACACTGTGAGACAAAAGGTAGGGGTCAGTGATCGGGAAGGGTTCAAAATACCGGGGAAAGTTATATCGGTAAAATAGAAGTTATACGTGTCCCGGGGTTGCGCTGGGAATCAAGATATATCGATTTGAAGTTAGTAACTTTCATATAGAGGAAATTGTCACCTTTGGTGGTCTATTTTTTGACAAAACGTGAGAACCACTAGTCCGATTTTGCTGAAACATATTTAAAAAAAATTAGGAATTACAATTCCTTTAATCTGTTCATACTACGTTTCGCTACATAAACAACAGTTATAAATAAATGTATGAAGAAAAAAACTATTTTTTGCCTAAAAAATTTAATTTTTTTATTTTTAATTCATAACAAATCCAAAACGGTAAAATAAAGTGTCAAGTTTTATTACTTTCAGTCACATAACTTTTAAACAAAATGAGACATAGATCATGAAAATCGATGGACGCGTTTCGCTCTTATTCACAATTAAGTGAAGGTATGAATTTCAAAAATTTGCTCGAGATATGCTCAAAATTCCTTGGAAAAAACATTGATAACTTTTTTTATGATTGTCAGAATTAAAAAAAAAAGTAATAAACAAAAGGTTATTTGATTTTTATGGTAGCGGTAACAAACTAAAAAACGGTCATAAATGTGCGTGGACAATTAAAAGGAAAAAAGGAAAATGCACTTTTTTAATTATTTGGGTTTTTTCCGTTGGCTACCTGCATGATTTTTTTACACAAATTGCACCCACATTTATGAGTGGTCATGTTTTAGAGCGTTTCGAAAAATTTAAAACGCACACGAATCAGGTATATAGCCACCCTTAAAAGATGCGCGAATTCATAAGTACCTCTCAGTAAAATATTGAAAATTACGTAGTATTTATAGGTGTTCACTGATCGATTTTTGTCATTCAACAAGTGTCTCCGAACGCGTAAAGTACGGTTTTTTTAAAGTGACGAAAAAGTAATAAAAGTATAAAACCGAAATGAGTGCAAATTGTCCAGAAAATATCAATTTATTATGTTACGTTTGTGGCAAAAGAGCTTTTAAACTTTATTTTGATTGCGATATAATTCGCGGCGTTTCGTGGGTCCCAGACAAAATTTGTAAAACGTGCTACAATGGTCTTAACATGTGGATCCAAGGGAAACGCAGTTCACTTCGTTTTGGTGTACCAATAATTTGGACTGATCCAGAAGAGCACAATTCCGACAACTGTTACGCTTGCGCAAACAAAATATGTGGAGTAAATCGTAAAGGCCTTAAACGAAGAGTTTACATATCTGTTAAAAGTGCACAGATACCTCTACCGCATTTGGATGAAATACCAATTCAACCGCTTCCAAGTCCTGACAGTGAAACTTCTTTTTCTATTGAAACAATGGATCAATCGGATTTCACCTATAAACCAACACCAGAAGCCGGCCCATCGAACAAAATAATTCCAATATCGCAAGCGTGGAGGGCAGTGAAGAAAGGCATACGATATTTTTTGGGAAGTACGCGAGCACACAATTACCCCGCTCTTGTGACCAAGATGTTGCACTACTTCCAGAAAATTGGAGTGAATATGTCCCTCAAAATTCACTTCTTGCATCACCATCTCGAATACTTCAGCAAGCAAATAGCCTCAGAGTCGGATGAACATGGCGAGCGCTTCCATCAAGTGGCAATGCCAATGGAAACGCGACATAAAGGCAAAAGGCTCGATTCGCTGGTAGTGGAAATTCGTTGGTGGTCGCAAAAGACGTACGATCCCGACAATGAAGATGAAGAAGAAGAATATACAATGGGAGTTTCCTCCGAGGGTAAGTCACAAAAATGAAGTTAACTGACTGATTAAAAACAATTGATTTTTTCCAGATGAAGACAGATCCTCATCCGATACAGACTCTGAACAAGTGGGCGAACCACCACGCAACCAACCCAGTAACCCAGCGAAACGCCGGGACACGTATAAATTCTTTTTTACCGAT
The DNA here is from genome assembly GCA_943735925.1 of Pollenia amentaria. NCBI lineage: Eukaryota > Metazoa > Arthropoda > Insecta > Diptera > Polleniidae > Pollenia > Pollenia amentaria. Next base: position 89,211,302 of record OX031010.1, on the reverse strand, counting down.
ATAACATTTCCCGTTGGTTTCATCCCATCGCCTATAGCACTCTAAGCGTTGGGTTTTTAACATGGAGATCAGAGATTTAGTCATCTTTAATCTGTGTTTTTAGTTTTTAAGATGAGGATTTATTTGCGAAGATTAAACTCGATGCTAGAAACCCACTGTTAATTGTTATAATTAATTATGTATAAATATAAAAATCTTTAGTAGAATCCTATCGAACGTTCAGTTTCTGTGTCTGAGTTCGTCATTTATACAGATATGTACATATATGTAAGTCGACAAAGGAAAACCAGTTAAGTACACGTTCCTCCTCTGTTTGTCAAGCGATTTGAACAAAAAATATACCATTTGAAAAGTAAATATTTTCTTGCAGAAGTACGCAATGTATTTCTCCAAAACGAATTTTTTAATTTTTGAATTAACTGCAAAAAATTTAGAAACATATATATAAGAGTGCAGGTTGCTGAGTGAATGAGAACTTATAGGATGAAAAATGTTGGTACGTTTTTGTTCTTCCACTGGTACTTTCATTATATTTAATATGAAAATATTTAGACAAAACTTTTCTGACTATTAATCTGACAAGGTAAATATTAAAAAAAAATCAATATCAATTTTTGCAAATATGTACATTTTTTAGCCTTCAATTGCAACTCATGGATTTTTGAAATTATTGAGTTTTTTGAAATGATTGAGACTTAGACAACTTTAGATAGTTTTCGGAAAGTAATTTTAAATAAATTTTAAATTTTTAGGGCATAATTTCAGTTCTGAATACACAACCTGCCTTCAAATATCTAAACTAACTTTAACACTACTTCGTAAAGTGTAATTTCTTCAAAACAATTTTAATGGAACTGAATGATGCAGCTTTGTTAAAGCGATAATATATACATATGTACAATTGTAGTTAAATGCATAAATGATAAGTTTTCTTATATGATTTAAACATTTTATTTAAAGTTTTAATGATAAAAACAAAATTCGTTCAAAATTTAAAAAAAAAAAGATTTTTTCACATTTTTTTTTTAACGAAAAGGTTTTTAAACTGAAGCGAGACTCGATAATTTAATAAGCAATATAAGCTAAAAAAAGTAATGTCCGACTACATTGGCAAAATACCCCTTTGTGGGTCGCTGGCCAATTGCCGACTAAATTAAAGAGAGTATGAATGAGTGTGATTAACACTCAAAAAGCACAATTGTGTGCTATGAAATTGAATGAATTTGTTATCAATATTTTATAGTTTTTACTAGCTGCTTTATCCCGGCGCTACTCGGGATTTTCTAAATAAAAACCAAAATATTAAATACTTGACAATTTTGTTAATAACTTGATCGCAGCGCTATCTACAGGGTCAACATTTTTTCAGGAAACTTTGTGAATTTCAGCCAAATCGTACCTTTAATAAAAAAATTTAATATCACGACAACAGCGCTACCTATCGGGATTAAACTTAAGAGCTCCCGACTTAGATACTTTATTGTCCAAGTTTGGTGTCAATCGCTCCAGCAATTATTGAGTTTTAGGAGCACATACACGTCACAAACGTTTTTATATATATAAGGTGAGTTCATTTACTATACTAACAGAAACTTGCAACGAGAGAGTAAGTAGGAATTTGAAGAAATTGCTCTTCCAAATACTAAAAAGAATATGAACACTTTGCCAGCCAAAATTTGTTAAAGTAGTGACGAATATACAGGAATATGTAAAAAAATGTGATTTTATTAATTTATATTTGTTTATGTTGAATAAAATGAATCATGAATTGGATTTTGTTTTATTTAGGAGGTGAAAGAAGAATTCGGGTTTTCATCAACAATAAAAGATAAAAAAACCCCTTTGTTAACAATAAAAGTATTTATAAGGCAAACTAAAATATTTAATTTAACAATCTTGAAACGGATGCTGGTCTCTCGCTAAATCGATCCACTAAAAATCGAAGAAATTGCCTAATAGTACGAAAATTGTGTGTGTGTTAGTGAACAAATTTAGTGCATTGCGACTCGCAAGGAACTACTTTCATGTGTAAATGCTAGGTAAGATGGAAATTTGGAAATTCGCATGTTTAGGAGATAAATAGCGTAAAAACGAGTAAATTCGCCATTAGTTCCGATTAATATTTTTCTCCGAAGAATAATTTTTTACTGAGACTGTTCTTCAGAACGATTCCCCTATATCGGAAAATTTGCCCGGAAAAACAAATCTACCATATAGTTTACAGATGTAAAGAATTATAATGACTGGCAGCACAACTAGAAAACTACTTATATTGAACTGTTTTCTAAAAGTGTGAAAATGGACGGAAATAATATTTATTTTTTTATTTAATTATTCAGCAAAAAAAAAAAAAAAAAACAATTGTTGCACTGTAGCACTATATTATTTGGCAGCTCAATTCAACTTTTATGTACAAATAGAAAAAAAGTGGCATCGCAGTTTATTTTGTTCTAAACAACAATTAAAATTAAGCCATTAATTTTTCAATTAAAACCAATAAACATAGAAATAAAAACTGTTTTACATTCGTAACTTATCCACAAAATACAAATATGTTTCTTTTTCGAAATTCAAACATTTAAGGGGTGAAAATTGTACATATTTTTGGTACTTTCTTAACAAAACATTTTTCTCCATTCTTTGCAATATACGTTCTCAATTATGGGCTTCCACTACAATAATGTTTTGTTTTATATTTCAATGGGGAGAAAAAATATACAAAATGGTGAAATGCCGGAAATTAAATGTCTTTGTTTTATTTTTTCGTTCTACAAGTGGTACCTTTTTAATGTGAGAAACATAAATTATATATAGGTGCAGGGTCCTGAGTGTATGAGAACCTATAACGTTGGTAATTTCTTCCAACTTACATTCATATGATTGGTCCATAATTTACCATAGGTCCAATACAAATTACCCTCCTAAAAATTTTAGTTCGACTAAAACTGTTACGAATCACGATATTTTACTCAAGCCAGTTCAAAGTTCTAAAAAGAAACGCATACATCTTTCTTATAGTCGGTCAATAGTTTAATAAAGGTCTAAACCGCAACCAATTTTAATGCTGACGTTCGTTTTTGTGAAGCTTAGTTAATAATACATATGTAGATATCATATAGAGGCCACTCCTGTCGGTGGAGGGTATCAAAGATTCGGCATAGCCGAATATAGCACTCTAAATTGTTTATATGTATTTTGGCAAAGACAGAAGTCAACATACATAAATGGTCCTCTGTTTACTTGCATATAATATAAGGAAAAAGACAAAACAAAAGTAATAGCAAAATTATTCTTTACTGCATGCTAATGATAAATTTGGTCTCAACTTTGATTCGTGATGTTTCAGTAACAGTGATTAAATCACAGGTACATAAATATCGCTTATATCTACTAGGAATGCTTAACATCAACTTGAGTATTTTCATAAATTCTTTACGTGGCGGAACAATACTTATATTTTTTTTGTCTTTACATTACTAAAAGAAGATTTTATTTTACGCTTAAGGTAAAGGTTTTTTTTAACAAAAATTATTAAAAACAAGTAAGAAAGTATAGTCAAGCAAGGCCATATGATACCCAACCCGTGTTACATACATCAGCACAAATGCACTATTGTGGTGTGGGTATAATAAATATTTGTTGTTTCATTCTATGCTTTCTTTTACGTTTGTACTTTTTTTTAAAGAATTTACAAAATATTCGAGAAATATTGGCTTAAATTTCGCGAATACGAATATCACAGAATACTAAACAGAACTGTAAAAAGTGGCGTGCGAAATGGGCCTTAATGAGTTGCGAGGGCAGAATAAAGAGACAAAAAGCGTTTTTTGGTAGTGAAGTGGCAATGCGTAAAAACAGCCGCTACAATGAACACAAATTGCGTTGTCAAAACAAAAATAACAGAACACAAACCAAGTTAATCAAAAGTTTTATTTAGTGCAAAAAAAATTATTTAGTAATATTGTTTTGTTTTATAATTTTATTGAATTACTTAAATATTATTTACTCGTGTTGTGGTAAACTTAAAACTCTCTTTTATAACAGTTTGGCAAATAAATCTCAGCTAAATAAATTTGTGCTCATTGTATTTCGGCTTTAAAGATGGTGCAAAGAGAAATGCAAAAAATGCAGCTTTCTAAGAAAGAGACAAAAAACCCCCGATAATATTCCGTATTGTGACATATCTGTTTAGTAATCTGTGACGAATATCCGTAAAATCACAAGTGTATAACATACATACATTTCAATTGCAATGAAATTGTGCTATTTTTATGTCCATTAGTATACATATTGTAGACACCGACAACTAGTTGAAATTTCTACAAATTTCTAACTTGTATTTAAAAATCCATTAGAATAAAAATGTTTATGTAGCTACAACCTGTTCGAATTCCCATAATCATCATCAGTATCTTCGACGTCATCATCGTGCTCATTATCATCTATCTTTGTAAATAAAAGTGTATGTATTTGAAAGAGTGTGCTTGCATTTAAACACTGTAAGCAATTATACGTGAATTTTCTTTTATTGTTGTTATTTTTGCAGATTCCATTAAAATACTATAAAAATGTTGAAATTGAAAAAAAGTTTAGGATAAATTTGTTGGAACCATTTTATTATTCAAGCATCTGTTATCAGCGAAAAAAAACAAGGAAGCTAAAATCTATTCTCATTTCGTTATAAAGGCACAAAATTTTTTAAAACATATATCGGTTGATTCATCGTTGGGTTTGATTTGTAAAGTAAAATGAAACACATAAATTTGAAAGTAAACTTGAAATTTTTATTATCGGTTAAAAGGACAATTTATGGCAGTTACTGTTTAAAAATGATATCATGTAAATGATGGCCATGACTACGTCTGAGGTGGTCCATTCGGAAGGTCCAATTTTCGGCGACTCTTTCGAGAATAGCGAGTGGTACCTCGCGAATTAATGACATCGAAGGTGTGATATCGCACAACTTAGGTGATATATTTAACGAAGCAAAACGTGAAATTAATTGCTCACCAAAATGATTTCTCAGTAAGGTCATTGTTTTACGCGATATATGGATCGTAGCCCCGTCTTGTTGAAACCAGAGCTCACCAAGACCATGCGCTTGAATTACAAGAAGCACATACTCCGTTAACATGGTGCGTCAACGATTAACATTGACGGTAACATGTTGATTTTTCTCATTTTTGAAGAAATATGGACCAGCTATATTCACTTCACTGCGCGCTGGATGTGGTCTAACCGGTGGAGTATCATCCACTAATGTAAACTGGGACTCAAATTTTCGAATGGTGTTGGCAATAGTGGTTTCAGTTAAAAAAAAAAAATTCCTCACTGAACACCTTTTTTCGTAATACAGACGAACAATTTGTAGACGCTGTTGTGGTGTGAGTCTTTCCATGATGGCTTGTCAAACGATACTTTAAAAAAATTAAAAAGGAGTTTGGTATGAATCACGCGTGATCTTTAACAGCATATTGAAAAATAAACCTCACGATGAGCACCCTTTATTTAAAAACAAACATTTTAAAGTTCACGTAAGTTAACCAATACTCTAATCACTGTTTTCTCTTGCCTGTTACTAAATATCGATATAAATTTATTAGACCGTTAAACTGTCCAGTATACCCTTTGTACACTTGCATTCATTTTTGAGGGACGCATGAAAGATGTTGAAAATGTGAATTATTCATTCACACTTGAAACATCTAACATCTACTATCAATTAAAAATTTTAGCATTTCTGAAAAAAAAATTTCAAACATCTTGTAAAGATGTTGAGTTTAAGCTCTATATATATCTAATGGAAAAAATTAACATCTTCTCAAATTTATGGTAGATGTTGACAATTGTGAAAAGGCTGTTAACGATTTTGGTTTTCTCAAAATACCGACAAAAATTTTTATTTTCGGTTGGCAATACCCTTCAAAATAAATGTAAAAGTTGGGAGTCAGTTGATTAAATTTATGTGTTGTAATGGAGCTGGGTGTGGCTGACAGTTTAATGGAATAAAAAAATTTAATTCGGGTTTTTCTATTTTCGTTACAATTAATATGAATAACAGGGAGTTGATGGGACCCATCGTAGCCTCCACGGTTTGGGGAGGTTCTTGACTCCTGACAAATAAAACACCATTACCATTAGTTCTTAGAGTCCCGAAGCAGTAATTTACCTTTGCCTTCCTAATACATCCAATATATATCAAATTAATAAATGAGTCCACGGGCGATGCTGGAAGTACCCTGTGCTCATAACCCACCCTAACCGTTTTTTCCCTTTACACGATACGATTAAAAGAGAACCCGAAAGCACCATATAGTTTTTATCAACCCCCAAAGGAATAGTATACCGATTAATTTACTCCAACATTATACTAGCGGTTTTCACCCTTGATATTAAAGTTTAGAACTTTTGATCTTTATTCCCTTACGTTCCACAATGTGAGGGCAATGACTTGATCAGAATGTTTGCTAGGTTTAAAATACTTACTAAATATAGTTTTTGTATTAATTAACATGCATAAATGTTAATTTGAATTAAATTGATTTGAATATGGACTTTAATTTAAAGTACCGGAAATTTTAAAAGAAAAATGAATAATAAAATAATTTGTACTATCAAGATATTAACTATAAAGTTAAGACTCTGCTTGGCACCTAAATTCATAGGTTTATTTTATTTTACAAGAAAATTTAGTGGGGAATATCTTGCGAAATTCAAATTGGGGAAGTAATCTCTCATTATTCTTGAAAGCAGACAAAAGTTTACATCTATCTTTATTTAGTTTATATGACATGTAGACAATTGTTCTTTCTATCCCATCTTTGTGTTTTTGTGCCAGTACTGCTCCTACCCCACAAGAACTTGCATCGAATTGTAAAATAAAAGGTTGATTGTAATCGGGGTGGTTGAGCAGTGCCGTAGTTGTCAGTTTTGTCTTTAATTAGTCAAAAGCTTCTTTAGCGTGCTCGTTCCATATAAATGTCTTTTTCTTCGTCAGCAGTTCCGTCAAAGGAAAAGTCACTGTCGAGTAATTCTGTATAAATCGTCGGTACCATCCCGTCATGCCTAAAAAACGCCGAAAGTGCTTAGTAGATCTTGGTATCGGAAAGTACCTAATAGCCGAAACCTTGTCCTCGTCAACTTGTGAAGTTCCATTTCCCACCACGTAACTTTACTTAGAGCAAAACTACTTTTATTGATATTTATTGTCAGACCAGCTTTTCTTAAATTTGTGGCTACCTCCATTAAGTGTGTTAAATGTTCGTCAAAAGTCTGTGAAACTACTAATGAGTCATCAAGGTAAACAGAAACATAAGTTTGTGAATTGTACGGAATAACCATGTCCATTAGTCTGCACACAGTTTGCGGTGCATTACACAGTTCAAGCGGCATTCTTGTTAATTGATAAAACGGCCGATTAGGAACTGTAAATGCTGTCTTGGGTTTCGAGTTTCGTCCAGTTTGATTTGACAAAAAGCATCTTTCAAATCAATCTTTGAAATACAGTGAACTGGAGGAAGTCGCGATATGAGTCTGTCAATGTTCGGTATATGGTGTGGTTCTGTCATGTGGTGTGTATAAAGAACTTAAATTCCCTATAACCCTCGGTTATTACCAGCTGTAGGGGTTCCAGCCAATAAATTAGGCGTTCGAAAGAACTGCCAAAAGCTTCTGAGACAAAAAAACTAAGGCAGTGCCGATTTGGTTGTATGTTTTAAGTTTGCTTTATTAATGTAAAATCTAAGGTTTATATACTGCTTATGAGAATACCGATTAGTTTCTCTAACTTATTCAAGCTTATCATAATTATACATTTGACTCTTTCGGTACCGTGTAGATATCTAAGGAATATCAATACAGTTGCATGTTAACCAATCCCAATGAGTCTTTCATTATGTTCACTCAATAATAAGTAAGTCACTCAATGTTTGGTTAACATGCCTTCAACCACAAGTGATGTAAATGGATATTTATTTTATTGTAGTTGACACTTGTAGTTACAATTATGCAGTGTGCCTGCATTATCGACTAAGTGTGGTACGCTATATGTATGTGCACACTACAATGGTATGCGTCCTTAACTGTCACAGAGTTCAATTTTCTACTGTCAACACATATTATAACTTTACCCGGCTTAACCACCACAACGGTTGGGGATGACCATGGCGAATTCGGAGCTTCCCCTATAACCCCTATCAAAATCATTCTAACCAATTATCCGCAAAGTTGTTTTTCGACGGCAGGAGAAATTTATTAGTTCCGTTCTTGTATGGGCTTTGCATTCCCCGGAATTTGGAAACGTCGCAATTACGTTGTCTAAACGTCTTTTCTGTTCGATTGTAAGTTTAAGTTTGTGTTGATCTGCCGCTGTAATGTCTATTCCAACTACGCCACCAAAAGAAATTTTAAGTCCAAAATCATCCCAAAAATTGTATCCAAATAATGTCCTGTCTTATCGTCGGCACGACGCAAAATTAAAAATTCCTTGTCTCTCCCTGAAATGTAACACTCATTCCTGCTATTCCAAAAACATCCTGTCTATTTCCGTCTGCTGTACATTACCTACACATCTCCTAAAACAAGACCCATTTCGAACTTCGCTCTCCAAATTACCTCCAATATCGCTCTTATTCGCGCCACTATCTAATAGAGCCATATGAAAACGATTATTTATCTTAAGCTTAATATAAGGTATACTATCCTGTTCCTGAGATATGATAGGTGAAATTAAAATTTTGTTATATAACATTAATTTCCAATAAAATTTACGAACGCGGTTAGAAGATCTACGAATTTTCTTATTTTCACCCAAAATTCTAGCTCGAACGTTTTTATATTCAGCTAACCTAACATGATATGGTCTTAGTAAGTTGTGAGAAAGGTGAACGTTCTCTGTCGCCATACCATTGTCCACGTTAAAATCATCCATGGTCTTTATCGCTATCCAACAGTACCGGATGCCCTCAAGTCCGTCGAGCATCCTTCAGTCCGTTTCCCGACTTTTTAAAACAATTGGTGCAGTTAGGTCTATAAAGGTTCTTAACACCACAACCATAAAAAAATATTTGTTTAGTCGCAAAACAGTCAACATGTGTATGTCCCGTCTTGTCACAGTTCCAACATGTCAAATCCTGTCGCAATGTACAAATTTCCTCAGTCTTGTCCTCCAAATACTCAAAGTCCTTGTCAACAATGTCTAATTCCAAAATCTGGCCTTTGCTTGACCTTCGAGCCTCATGTGCACGAACATCCTTTATAAATTTCTCATGCTTTCTTACTTCACGACGAAGTTGTGACACAGAAGAAATGTCTAAATGAAGAAGTTCATGTCGAATTTCGGTTTTTAATTTCTTAAAATTGTCTCACATAAATCGCTGTCTGAAATCGGTATCTTTAGTTTGTCTGTTAATTCGGAAATAATGTCAAAATAGTCGTCAAAATAGGAATATAACTAAAAATGTTTTAAAAATGCTGTCATCGTTGCCGAAATTTGGTGAGTTCTAAAGTTTATTAATATTTTTATTACACAGTTTTTTTTAAATTATCTTATAAAATATTTTGAGTTGAAATTTTATTAACTTAGAATTTACATGTTATTAACATTAAATGTTAAAAACATTTGTAAAACAACCCTTGACATAATTTCAATTTAGAAAATTCCAAATTTAACATTACACAGCATAACATAAATCAAATAGACCTTTTTTCAATATTTATCTATATTATTTAAACATAAAAAAAAAAAATTTTTTAATTATTGTTTAAATAAATACTTAAATTTACTGCGTTGAGTATAACGACGTAAAACTTACTTCTTAATTATTTTTTAATTTCATGAAAGGTTAATCAACAATTAGATAGGGTAGTATTAGGGCCATCCAAAGAATAAGCGGTGCGATATCATGGGTGGGAGGGTTGAGACCATAGGGAAGTTGTACCATCTTCTTCCTGTTATTAAATTCAGACAGGGTTACTATTCTTTTATATTTTTTTCCAACAGTTAACATTGGTTACATTTAGCTACATTTTAAATTTAATTTTTAATGGTTTTTAACCAGTCTTAAGGCAGACAAGAACACCACCCCATTGCCCTGAGCACGGTCGGAAGAATAGTTAATGATGGCCTCCCAAGAGATAGGACCGAGTGCAGTATGGACCGTTTCAACAACGCACTGATTTTTGTGATCAAGAGTAATTTTTCAGAGAGTAAACGGAGTCTGAGTTTTATTACTTACTTCTTCTAACTGGAGACTTGATGATAATACCTCTTTGAAGATGATAGAAGCTAACAAGACTTGTAGAATTACATACGATGAATATAAACAAGCAAAATCATTCAAATAACTTATCTTTTCTCTCCTCTTTTCCTGCTGTCATCAAATGAAGCGGGTGCTGATGTGAATTTTATCTTGAAAAACTAATTGCTTACCGCCAGTCCTCAGGGGTGTTTATAGTATGGTAGCGAAGACCATGCGTACTATTCCCCCTCCTACCTTGATTATATATTCGGAATAAAACAATTATCTGACTATCGACACCCTTCTCTGTTACCCAAAATTATCCAAGCTGCTAGTAGATTTTTGTTTTCTATTCTTTATAAAATGCAGATAAGATCAATTATATTTGTGGTTGCAGGGCTCTGGGAAATATTTATTTCATACTATCACTTGTTATTTTTTTGCAACCGCGTTTTATATCTAGTTGTTATCCATGCCTAAAACATTTTTTATATTTTTTTTTATTATTTATCATTTAAATGTTTATATTTAATGTTAGTAAGATACAACTATTTACAAATATTTCTAGTCTGTTTAAATGCCCCTATATGTACATAAATTCAATATATTCACTTTTACAAAACAGAATTACCTTCTTTAACGTATTTGAAAGAGAAACAGAATTGTTATTTCTTTCCTTTGAGCAACCGTGAAATTGAGACCTAAAAAATTTTTGCACGTGAAGGAACGTAAACAAAACAACCAGCAAACTAATCACCAGCAGGGGTCTAATCACGGCATTCGTTATCGAGTAAGCTACCGTATCGAGTAAACTACCGTATTTCTGCATACGATAGACACTGACGTATCGAGTAAAAATTTGGGAGATTTAATGTCTTTGGATACTCGATATCGAATGCTGCCATCTCAAATTACGATACATTTCATTTGATATCGAGTATCATGATACCAAAATAAAAAATTTCGATCAATTTTGTTCGATATCGTATGCGGTGATGCCTGGGGTCTAGGCATTACTAAAAACTGAAGGTCCCAATTTCAATTCAGTAGTGAAAGGGAGCAACAGAAATATTACGACCGAAGCAACACATTTTTGACACCGTGTGCGCTTTTTTCAGGCCATATAAAAATTGATGAATGTACCGATCGGCTTTAAGCACTGAATTTATTGTAGCAACCGCTATTCTTTTATATGCCCCTCACATATCTGCTTCGTAGTAGCTTAAAGTTGTGGCTCTTCAAATGTTATGTATTTTTTTTTTAAATTTGTAATGCATTCGTTCACTTATCTTACGGCATCTCCGTATGTCTTATTGCGTAGCACAAAAATGTGCGCTTACTTTTTCGCAAAAAAGAAATTTTTTTAATTGGGTCAATGGTAAAAAGCACATTTTGACTAGTATCTACACTGCACAATGGCCAATTCCGGCCAAAAATAGTTTTTTTTTACTTTCAATAAATTCTTAATAACAGATTATAACACTTCAAACCTACAACTCATTTCTTAATTTTGCTCTGGGATAACTATATTTCTGTGTATACAGGAGCATAGTAGATAATTTTTTTCTGGTAGTTTGTAAAGTTGATTTTTGGACTTTGATTTTTTTCTTTAAAGTTTCCTTAATAAATGACCACGTCGTTTTTAAGCCGTGTAAGTAAATTATCATTGCATGTGATTATTGTGATTTTCTGCGAGTTACATCTTTGGATAAGTGGTTGTGACTTTCTTTAAAAACAAATGAAAGCTATACGAGACAAAATTTAAAAAGACCATAACAAAAATGTTGGGGCTAGGGGAGGTTTAGTGCTAATTACATCTACTATTGTTAAGTACCAAAATTTAGTATTATAAGTTTCAGCTGCCACCCCAGTACCCAGAGCAATGCTAGTGACTCCATCTATTTATCTACAAGCAGCGGGACTGACTCGGTGATCATGGCCCAGACCAAACAACTTAAACCTGAGACTGGAAATTTTGTATGTAGAAAATAAGTAGGGATTTTTGGAAATTCAATTCCCAAGAGATTAGAAATGGGTAAAAATAATATAATCTAAACGCTACCAATAAACTGTATACATGTATATTTTTTAAGTACCATCTGGGCATAACTAATAACATAAATAGAATGTTTAAAAGCGAAGTAACTGACATCCACAATATATATATCCAAACAAAAAAATGAATAAAAAAATAGTAATGAGTAACTTTTTAAAACAAAATTTTATGCAAAATGATAAAATCTCGTCTGTAGATTACAAAAATCCTATGTATTTTCTAAATTATGAAAGTGTTTAATAAATTATGAAAGTGTTTAATAAAAGTTTTTCTCCATTTGATGTACAACAAATAATTATTGATTATATCCAATTGTACATTGAGCTTGTTGTTGGGTCAAGTTTTGAAAAGGTTCGATTTTAAAAATGATCATTTTTTTGAAAAATTTTAAACAAAACCTCTTAGGCAAGATTATAATTTTGTTCTGCAATTTAGAAACGAATATGAACATTAGGGTGGGTTACTGATGTATGAGAAAAAATTAATCTTTTCGAATCATATTCTAATAGCAATATTTTGTTGTCTTAAGTTAAAACAAATTAAAAATGGTTAAAAAAAAGTTTAAAAAAGTCGCATCTTGAGCCCGCGCCGGAGCTCCTAAGAATGAAGTATTTAAAAAAGCCATTTTTAAAATTTTAATATTTTATTTACTATAAATTATAAAACTGAACACATTTTTAATTACACATAAAAAAAATAAAACTTTGGTTCCTATACAACAAAAAACAATAAAAACACGAAATTTTATTAGTTATTTTATGGTCACAAAAGCTTGTATACTGTCAAATCAGGGCGTTTCAAAAAATTAGATTGTCACTTCTTGATACTCAGCTGCCGCACTTATTTCTTCAGTAGTGATGTTCCGAAGAATTGGTGGATCGAAAAACTTTTGATTCCAATTTATAACTTCAATGTAGTTACTTACGTCAAAATTGATAGAAGGGGCCTCAAAGACGCGAGCTTTCGGGTATGAGGAGAGCTTCGTGCTTCATGAACACGTCTGGCTGCCAGTTATCTCACTGTTTCACCCAACAACATCGACAGAAGCAAGTTTTTTCGCAGTTTAATAATAAGTTGCCAATAAGATCAGCATGCGAATATGGTCCCTTGGTAACACCATATAGCTTGTTAAATAGATGTTTTAATGGCAATTTGTTCAAATGTAAATAATCCATTGCAGTGGGCGCTGGAGTCTTTTTGCCAACACTCTTATTACTCCGTTAAATTTCCCAGTGTTAGTGACTGTACTATCACAACCAATTGCGATCAAATCTTTATTCATTTTTTGAGACGAAGGAAGGGCAATAATTGACATTTCAATATTGTTAGAAGTACTTCGATCTGGTGTTGCATAGCCAACATAAACTATATCTGGCTCCTTAACAGATACATGTTTCTCAATCAGTATTTATCTATATTTCCTAGCTCTCTTTTAAATAATATTAATTTCGGCCATCAAAGTATAAAGCTAGTAGGTCTAGCTGCTTCTGGTCTTGAATACATTCATTACGCACTTTTTTTCTTTCCCGTCTTATTTTTGATTTTTAAATTGGTTCACTGCTAGGAGAGATATCTTGCACTACAGACGAAGCAATAGCAGCCGCTGCGCTATCAGAAACACTGTAACGGTTACAAGTTTTTGACAATAGAGGCAAACTAAAATTTTTTTTCTTTCTGCCTTTGACGTGGAAGGTAAATTAAAAGAGTCGTCACAAGAAGCACTGGAATAACTTACAGATAACTCCTGCTGTTTTAAGTAAATTTTGTCTTGACTTTTATTTACGTTTTTTCTGTATTTTGTGCTTGGGCTGCTCTTTTTTGCAATTTAGTTGGGAGATCTCGAACTACTCCTCCAATTCTTGCCCTCGCATCTCCTCAAAAACTTCTGTTCTTCTTTGGGTACCTAATATTGCCTTGGACATCAAATAAAGCTCAATTTGTTTACATCTACAGGAACAAATATGAAATAAAACTCTGCTACGTCGGAGAAAAATTTCTTTCTAATAAACGGAAATTTTTTCAACGACTTTATGTAATTTATATGATAACCGTTTATTACTGGTATGACTATTATATTTGACATTGTAGGAAGAGACGATTTTCTCCAAACGCATTCTATCCTTTGAGCTACAAGTTTTGCAATATCTAACAACGATGGTTCTTTGGTAGATTTCTTTGTTATTTTTAGTTGCTCTCTATTCCAATCAAAGTATTTCGTAACATATTCGTAAGTTGTAAAACATTATCATTAATATATTCTTCATCTCGTGCAGAATAAATCTTGGCTTCTGGTTTCCATAATAACGGTTAGAAGTTAAAACAGTTCAAATGAAAAAATAAACACACAACTTCACTGTCCGCGTAGTAAACCCAAACTCATCTTTTTATTGTGCATTATTTTATATGTATTCTATCAAAAATATTTCCTGGAAGAATATATACTTTTCAATGAATGGATTGCTTGTGTCTGAATCCTCGAGTTCGTTAGGATACAGTAATATGCTTTTTTGCAATACAATGCTATTGCTGTTATATAACAAATTTAACAAAATGAAGATCAAAGCGCGGGCTCTTACACTAAAAATAAATTAATAATATTTTACAGGGGTCTAATGCAGACAAATATACAACAAATTTACGCTATTAGAAGTCATTACGAGAAAAAAATTTTTTTTTACTCACCCTAATGAACATGTTTTTTGTATGGACAGATATCCATTTGTCAACCACAAATAAAACTCTTTCATGATTTTGATTGATTTTCTTAATTTTATTTTTTAATTCTTGTTGTTTTATTAAATAAATCTGGTAAATTTTTTCCGTATTGTAGTTTTGAGTATGAAGATATGCTAGACCTATATACGACTTTTTTACTTTTTTAATGCCTTACGGGGCATTCCGTCCTCGGCAGCATAACGCGAATAACACAAGGCAACAAAATCGAAAAAATTTTAAAGGCTTGAAAAACCACTATACAATTTTGATGTATTGTTGTTCCAGTAGTACAAATATGGTCCAAATTTAAAATTCTATGGAGAGGTTTTTTTTAAAAAAAATTTTTAGTAAAATTGTAAATTTTTTTAGACGTTTCTTCACATAATTAATGATAACTCAAAAAGTGTTAGTCCGATATTATTAAAATAAATTTAGAAAATTTTTTATTTACATAGCCTTTAAACCGTTTATACATCGGGTTTCAATCGGCCAACTATTTTCGGAGTTATAAGAAAAAATTTAAGCCAAAAATATATTTTTTACGTAAAAATGGCAAATATTTTTGCTTTAAAAAAATCATGAAAAATCGAAAACGGCAAAAATTGTGCAGATTTATTGTTTTATCACAAAGCCATAAGTAAAAGCAACAAAATGAGATATCGGTCATAAAAATTGATTGATAATTTTCGAATTTATTCACAATTAAGTGAATTCGCTCATTTTTACAAAATTTAAGTTTTTTTCTCGATATACATAAAATGGAGTAATTAATGTTCTTCTTTCGATTTATTGAATTTTGAAAACATGCTATGTACAATTTTCACATCGAAAATGCATTACATAGTAACATTCATGTATTTTTTTTTGACAAAACCCTACCTACAATACTGTTTCTATTCTTCGGAAAAACATTTGAATTGGATAAGTTTAAATGTATTAAACAGTAGAAAATTTATATTTTATTATTTAAATTTATAATAAGAAATAAAATAAGAAAATAAATAAATAATTACTATAAACTCTGGAATTTTGTTTTATACGATTTTCTACTATTGTTGAATAACGAAGTGTTACTCTGAATACTCCAGCAAAAATCAGCCATCATGTGTGCATCCCAGCGACCCTGGTATCGTTCCTCCATTGTCCGGATATCTTGGTGGAATCGTTCGCCCTGTTCCTCACTCAAGTCTCCTAGATTTTCAGGAAAACGATCTAAGTGACTGTGCAGGTAATGTACTTTGATGCTCATGTTGCATCCAAGATTCTGGAAGTGAGTTAACATCTCTTCAACGTGCGTAACGTAATCATCACCCTTGTTATTTCCTAAGAAATTTTGAATAACCCATACAAACGAATCCTATGCATTTTTCTCAATTTCTGTCATTGAACTCAATTTCTGAAATTCAATACTCAAATTAGGAAACTTCCTTGAAATATACTGGAAACATTCACTATCTTTGTTAAGTGCTTTAACATATTGGTTCATAAGACCAAGTTTAATGTGAAGAGGGGGTAATATGATCCGATCTCGGGGCACTAGAGCCACATTTATAACATTTGGCATACCTGGAACCAGTGTTTCCCTAGAAGGCCATTGTTTTCTCTTCCAATGTTCTGCTTTAGCTCTGCTGTCCCATAAACATAAAAAGCAAGGGTATTTGGTAAAGCCACTTTGTTGACCTAAGAAGAAATTTACCATCTTAAGATCAACACAAATTACCCAGTTATGTTCATTATACTTTATCTTCTTCATGACCAATGCAATTACAGAGTATTCTTCTTTTACTTTGGTTGAATGTGCGATCGGCAAGGAGTGAAAAAATGCAAAAGGACACACTTTAAGCCATTCGTTTGAATCGTATCTCTGGAAGCCCATGGCAGTCATCAAACCAGAAATATCTGTGCAGTACACAAAATCATCCTCTTCAACAAAATAATGAAGTAAGCCTTCTTCTCGAGTACGGTAATACGAAACTTTAGTTTCTTTTGTTATGAGATTTGTTTCTTTCATCCGGGACGCAAGTAATTCCGAAGACCTTTTCGAAAATCCAAGGTCTCTAATTACATCATTAAGCTGGTCTTGATTCCATGGTCTCGGCGAGAAATTTTTGTGTGGGATTAACTCGTCATTTTCAGATGTAGATAGCAGTGCTGAATTTGAACTTTCTGATTTGGAACACATACTTGAAGTTAAGTGTCCTGGTGAAGATGAAAGCACTTGACTAGAGCTTGGACCCTGATCTTCAGCATATTTATTTTCTGGTGAATGTAGAACTGCAAGTGTAAACCCATCAGCAGACCTCGTGGGGTAAGACTATCGCATATGTTTTCCGAAGCCGATTTTTGTACTTAAACAAAAATAACAATCGGATTCGTGGCTCGCTGTTTCTCTCCATAGCATAGGCTTCGAAATTTCCAAGCGTCGTCTGTAAAATGAAAAAATTTAAAAATTTAATTAAGAAATACTTTAATACTTACTTTACGTTAGAAAACCTCATAGATAAATTCAATCGACATGAAATACATATGGCACTGGGTGTCCAATGCTGGTTCAAATTGTGCGGATATATGTATATTATAACAATCTTCATATGACTTTTGCAATGAAGTTAGGAAGCAGTTACGTTTTTTCTCGGTGATATATTGGCCGCACACATAACAAAATTAATCCGGATTGTTTTTACATAAAAATGTTCTGGCTTTCTTGCTCATTTTTATTAATACTTGTAAATTGTTTTAACTTGTAAGCTGAATGACTCTTTATGTAGGGATCAAATGATATTTCCGTTATCGCAAACAATTCTTGAATAAAGTAAAATGGCTCAAGGAGCTCTTATAAATACTGACACTATAATTTGGGATAACCCTTCATGTGGGCACAGTTTGAGTGTGCTGCAAATTCGTTTCTTATTCCCAAGAATCATAAAAAACATTAAGGAATGTTATGCAAAAAATTCATCCGTTACAGGTAGCCAACGGAAAAAGAGCATTTCAGCGTGCACGGACATTTATGAACGTTTATTAGTTTGCTATCGCAATCGTTTAAACAAGAATCATAAAAAACATTAAGGAATTTAATGCAAAAAAATCATCCGTTACATGTAGCCAACGGAAAAAAGAGCATTGCAGCGTGCACGCACATTTATGAGCGTTTATTAGTTTGCTACCGCAATCGTAAAACAACCTTTCGTTTATTACTTATTTTTTTAATTCTGAAAATCATAAAAATGTCATAAAGGTTTTTTTCCAAACAATTTTCTACATGTAAAGAGGGTTGGCCGAAATCCGGGTCGTATAATGCACCTGTGTTTCTATGTTCTGCATTTTCATTATACCATTTTCTACAGTGCTTGTAAATATGCGACAGCTTCAATTAATTGTAATTAAAAACCTTAACCATGCACCGATTTTCATGATCCTTATCTTTTTTAATTCACATGATATGTAGCTTTACTACAAATAAATAAAATATAATACCTTTTGCCGTTTTCGTTTTTTTTTACCAATTTTTTTATTTTTTGGCTAACAATTTGTTTCATAACTTTGAAACTATTGATCGCATTAAAAATATTTGTATACATTATTTTAAGATATTGTAAGTCATGATTTTTGTAGACTTATTTTAACAAAATCGGACAAGTTGTTTTTGAGTTATGATAATATAAGTGGAGAAATGTCTCAAAATATTGACAATTTTACTTAAAAATTATTTAAAAAAAAATTATTCATAGAATTGAAAAATGTTACCATTTTTGTACTTAGGTAGCCATGCTGCATCAAATCTATATAGTAGTTATTCAAGCCCTTTTTTGCTGTTGACCTGTGTAATATATCATCTAATTATTTGTTTTTGGTAGCGTATAAATGTAAAGTATAATTTGCGGTCTCTTTAGAACTACATACTAGGAACGGAGGCAACCTTATGGACTAATTCAAGGTGACTAGTAAGTTGTGACGTCGAAGAACCTTTGCAACTTATCATTTTATGGTACTTAAGGCATCTAGCTTTGTCTTCGTCATCCCGTTAGAAATATCTCCAGAGCGGACATCTGTGTAAAAATAGACATGTTAAGGTCCTTATTGTGTAAAACGCAACGCGACGACAAAAATTACATTGAAAGCAAAAACAAAGCCAAATTTATTTTAACATTTTGATGTTGCGTTCTACAGAAATTCATATTGCGTTTCAAAATTTTCAATGCCAAAAGATATGCAGCGTTTAAAATTAAAAAATTCAATATGAATATCTGTAGAAAGCAACAGCAATACATTAAAATATTTTTGACTTTGTTCTTGCTTTCAATATATGTTCTAAGCGTTGTGTTGCGTTTTACACAATTAGGGCCTTAATATTTAGAATACTTTCAAACAAATTACTATTTATTTTTTTTTAACTGAACATTTTTTTTCAATTGCTTTTATCTTTTTTTAACAAGAACACATGTTTTTTTCTTTTAAGATTTTTAGTTGAAATTTCATGTAAAACGCAACGCAACGCCAAAGAATTCCATTGAAAGCACAAACAATATCATCAATATTTTGTAATTTTCCTTCCAAAATTTCAAGTTCTTTAATTGTTATAGGAGAACTGTTAAGCCAAATAAAAACACCAAATAAAAACCCAGGTCTAATACAAGTTTTATACAATAAAATATTGAACATTTTTGATAAATTTTCATTAATAAGGGTCTTACTAAAATCACCTATTTTTTATAAGACCTTCCTATCAAAAGTCTTGCGTATTTGTTAAATTTAAAAAGCTTATCTAATGTTATAACAAGATGTTTTTTTGATTCCTCAATGTAATTTTAATACCATCAAGAAAAAGATTTTTACTCGTAGGAACCACAAATCTTCGACATTTTCCGGAAGTATTTTGTATGCATATTTCCTCGCATTTTGAGGTATTAAGTTTAATACCCCAATAATCATAATAGTTTTTTATTAAAGTCAAACGGTTTGAAGCCTGACTTAATGCAGTTTGTGTAAAGTCACAGTGAGAGTAAAGAAATGAATCAGCAGCATACAGTTAACCAATAGATTGAGTTTTAAACTGAGGAAAATCATGTACATATAAAAATATTGTAAATATGAGGTGCCAAAATTGAGCATTGAGGAACTCTAAAGTTAAAATTCCAAAACTACTAGAACCTGTCTTAAAATGAACACAACATTTTCTATTAGAGAAAAAACTATTAAACATTTTAATAATAAAAGCATCAAGACTCAATTGAATCATTTTATACAAAATTCCCGTGTGGTAAGCATGATCAAACGCTTTTCCGACATCTAAAAATACTCCTACCGTGCATACTTAAATGCCGAGATTTTAACAACATCATCTTGAAACTTAAGCATAGCATCAACTGTTGAGTGATTTTTTTAATCCAAATTGTAATTCTGAGACATGTGACTTCATATTTTGGGAATTTTCCAAACATCAGGAAAATAAGAATTGTTTATGCAATTAATATAAATATTTATCTATATATATAAAAATGGATTATGTATGTTTGTTTGTTTGTTTGTTTGTTTGTTTGTCGCTTTATAGACTCCGAAACTACTGAACCGATTTTCCTGAAATTTTTACAGTAACATCACGTGAGCCCTAAAAATAAAATAGGCTACTTATTTTTTCGATAGGGGCAGGGGAATTGGTACCCCCCATAGGATGCCAATGTTAATTATCGCACGATTTTCCTGAAATTTTTACAGTAACATCACGTGAGCCCTAAAAATAAAATAGGCTACTTATTTTTTTGATAGGGGCAGGGAAATTGGTACCCCCCAGAGGATGCCAATATTAATTATCGCACGATTTTCCTGAAATTTTGACAGTAACATCACGTGAGCCCTAAAAATAAAATAGACTTCCTATTTTTTTCGATAGGGGCAGGGGAATTGGTACCCCCCATAGGATGCCAATATTAATTATCGCACGATTTTCCTGAAATTTTTACAGTAACATCACGTGAGCCCTAAAAATAAAATAGGCTACTTATTTTTTCGATAGGGGCAGGGGAATTGGTACCCCCCATAGGATGCCAATATTAATTATCGCACGATTTTCCTGAAATTTTTACAGTAACATCACGTGAGCCCTAAAAATAAAATAGGCTACTTATTTTTTCGATAGGGGCATTGGAATTGGTACCCCCCATAGGATGCCAATATTAATTATCGCATATCTTAAGAGCCGCTGCACGCATTTTGCTGAACTTTTTGTAGTAGGATCTTCTGAGCCCCGGAATTGAAATAAAATAGCAGCGGGGGTATAGGAATACCCCATAGGACGCCAATGTTTAACATCGCATATCTTAAGAACTGTAATAGTGAGAATGTTCAAACTTTCTAAAAGTCACTCTTATGGTATACTACACTTTTGAAAATAAAAATAAAGCGGGTAGGCGCAGGGGGGAAATACCTCCCATAGGATGCATACATTAAATATCGCTCAACTGAAGAACTATTAAAGGGAGAGTCTTCAAACGTGGTTAAAGCTACTATTATAGTAAACTCTATATATATAAAAATGGATTATGTATGTTTGTTTGTTTGTTTGTTTGTCGCTTTATAGACTCCGAAACTACTGAACCGATTTTCCTGAAATTTTTACAGTAACATCACGTGAGCCCTAAAAATAAAATAGGCTACTTATTTTTTCGATAGGGGCAGGGGAATTGGTACCCCCCATAGGATGCCAATGTTAATTATCGCACGATTTTCCTGAAATTTTTACAGTAACATCACGTGAGCCCTAAAAATAAAATAGGCTACTTATTTTTTTGATAGGGGCAGGGAAATTGGTACCCCCCAGAGGATGCCAATATTAATTATCGCACGATTTTCCTGAAATTTTGACAGTAACATCACGTGAGCCCTAAAAATAAAATAGACTTCCTATTTTTTTCGATAGGGGCAGGGGAATTGGTACCCCCCATAGGATGCCAATATTAATTATCGCACGATTTTCCTGAAATTTTTACAGTAACATCACGTGAGCCCTAAAAATAAAATAGGCTACTTATTTTTTCGATAGGGGCAGGGGAATTGGTACCCCCCATAGGATGCCAATATTAATTATCGCACGATTTTCCTGAAATTTTTACAGTAACATCACGTGAGCCCTAAAAATAAAATAGGCTACTTATTTTTTCGATAGGGGCATTGGAATTGGTACCCCCCATAGGATGCCAATATTAATTATCGCATATCTTAAGAGCCGCTGCACGCATTTTGCTGAACTTTTTGTAGTAGGATCTTCTGAGCCCCGGAATTGAAATAAAATAGCAGCGGGGGTATAGGAATACCCCATAGGACGCCAATGTTTAACATCGCATATCTTAAGAACTGTAATAGTGAGAATGTTCAAACTTTCTAAAAGTCACTCTTATGGTATACTACACTTTTGAAAATAAAAATAAAGCGGGTAGGCGCAGGGGGGAAATACCTCCCATAGGATGCATACATTAAATATCGCTCAACTGAAGAACTATTAAAGGGAGAGTCTTCAAACGTGGTTAAAGCTACTATTATAGTAAACTATAAATTTCAATATAAAAATGTGCGGGGTCAGTGTAGCGAAGCGCACCGGGTTAAGCTAGTAAGATATAAAATGGCTTTTGCTGGAAGCTTTTTGCTAATAAAATTCGAAATGTTATCGAAGCCATGGAAATTTTTTCAATTAAAATTGTTTACAAACTTTGTTAAATCATCAAAAGAAGTCAACATTTATGAACTTGCCGAAAAATTGCTGTCAAAAATAAAAATAATATCCTGTACATCAGTGTACGAGAATTTCAGATTGAAACGATTTCAATATTATTTAAAACAATTTACATTTATTTAATTTAATTTTCAATGTGGCTGAGAACTACAAGCTTCGGTTATTTTACACAAACTCAATAGATACACACTTTAGAATATTACAAGTAACCAAAAACACTCAAAATATTAATAAAAAGGCAAATACAAATAAGAAATAAAATTTACGTTACGTTTAAACATGGTAACGTTACAACAGGGTTTGTGATTAAACTATTAATTTAATAAAATCCCAAACATTTCTCCCCCACTAAGAACAATAGTTCTTAAACCGGAATTATTCAGCAGGATGTCTCGTCTCGTCATCATTTGCGGGAAGAAAACTAATTTTAGCCACTGGTCGCTGTAAATACTTTCCATTGCAATATAGGGTTACTACACGAATGTGGCCATCCGAACCTGGATGTACTTCCTCTACTCTAGCTAATGGCCATTTTCCTGGGGAATAGCGCTCATGCAAGACAATATCTCCAACTCGAGCTTCTCTCTTTGATTGCAATCTGCAGATAAACTCGTTTGACCATCGTTGCCAAAAATGTTTTTTAAGTTTTTCAATTTGCTTCCAACGCGATAGTCGGTCTATTTTAGTATCTAGTAGATCTCCATCTGATATAGTCGTAGTCGGTTCTCCAACAAGAAAGTGGGCTGGTGTTAAAACGTTCAGATCTGTTGGATCAGTTGATAGGGGACATAATGGCCTTGAATTTAAACAACTTTCGATTTGACACAAAAGAGTTGATAACTCCTCAAACGTTAGGATACGATCTCCCATAATACGACGTAAATGGTGCTTAGTTGATTTCACACCAGCTTCCCATAATCCTCCAAAATGGGGTGAAGCTGGTGGAATGAAGTGCCAGGTTGTGCCATCATTGTTTAACGTTTCAGCTAAGTCCTTCGGAAGAGAACTTCTCGACTGATTATGTAAAGCACGTAGCTCTTTGGTTGCTCCAACGAAAGTAGTTCCGCAATCGGAATATAAATCCGTACAAGGTCCTCTTCGTGAAATAAATCGCCTAAAAGCTGCAAGAAAGTCATCCGTTATAAGGTTAGAAACTGTTTCAAGATGTACTGCCTTTGTGCGTATGCAAACAAAAATTCAATTGTAGCCTTTGCTTGTAGTACTTCTACGTAACAATGATTGTCTTATCAATATAGGACCGGCATAATCCAAGCCACTTTGCTTAAATGGTCTTGTAGGGTGTAAGCGCACCGATGGCAGATTGCCCATAATTTGTTGTGCGGCCTTTGCTGTATATTTTCGACAAACTATGCATTTTATTTTTACAGATTTTGCAATATTTCTAGATGATATTATCCAGAATTGAGACAAAACATAAATTTGTATCAGTTGTAAACCGCCATGTAGTGTTTTAAAATGTGCATCAGTAAAAATAAGGACTGATATGGGATCATTTTTACTTAGTACAACTGGATGCTTCTTACAGTAGGACACATTTGCATTTTTAATTCTGCCACCGACACGTAATAAGCCTTTATTATCTTAAAATGGCTGTAAATTTATTATTTTGCTATTAAAAGGTAAGCATTTTTTGTTTGAGTAGACATTTAATTTCTTCATGAAACGAAATTTGTTGACACTGCTTAACTATGACAAACTGAGCTCTATTTAATTCTGCTGTTGAGAGATATTGTATTGAAATATTTGTATTAACTTTTATACTTTCTCCATTCTTTTTTCTTAATATATAAACTTTCAAATTATAATACCAGCAGAATATAAATGCTGTAACTCGTTTAAGTTTTGTAAATGTTGTAAATTTTGAAAATAAGTCGGGATATAATTGATTATTATTTGTGGTTGACAGTGTTGTTGTTGCTACATCGATGGTAATGTTCGTTGATTGTATGGAATTTCTGAATTTTACAACTGGCCATTTTTCAGTCTCATTAACTAGCCAATAGGGTCCTTTCCACCAAAGTGTTTGCTTAGAAAGTTCTTGTGGTAATAACCCTCTTGTTGCACAGTCTGCTGGATTATCTCTAGTGGAGACGTATTTCCAGTCAATTACGTTGGTTAATCTTTGTATTTGCGAAACACGATTCGCCTCATAAACTGGTAGTAGTGACGATTGACACTTAATCCAATTCAAAACTGTACTGCTATCTGACCAATATCTGATTTTTTAAATATGTAGACCAATATTATGTTTAATTTTGTTTTTTGAGATCATAAAAAACATTAAGGAATTTAATGCAAAAAAATCATCCGTTACATGTAGCCAACGGAAAAAAGAGCATTGCAGCGTGCACGCACATTTATGAGCGTTTATTAGTTTGCTACCGCAATCGTAAAACAACCTTTCGTTTATTACTTATTTTTTTAATTCTGAAAATCATAAAAATGTCATAAAGGTTTTTTTCCAAACAATTTTCTACATGTAAAGAGGGTTGGCCGAAATCCGGGTCGTATAATGCACCTGTGTTTCTATGTTCTGCATTTTCTTTATACCATTTTCTACAGTGCTTGTAAATATGCGACAGCTTCAATTAATTGTAATTAAAAACCTTAACCATGCACCGATTTTCATGATCCTTATCTTTTTTAATTCACATGATATGTAGCTTTACTACAAATAAATAAAATATAATACCTTTTGCCGTTTTCGTTTTTTTTTACCAATTTTTTTATTTTTTGGCTAACAATTTGTTTCATAACTTTGAAACTATTGATCGCATTAAAAATATTTGTATACATTATTTTAAGATATTGTAAG
Organism: Pollenia amentaria; assembly: GCA_943735925.1. Lineage (NCBI taxonomy): Eukaryota > Metazoa > Arthropoda > Insecta > Diptera > Polleniidae > Pollenia > Pollenia amentaria. The sequence goes on along the minus strand of OX031010.1, from coordinate 89,185,731 downwards.
TCATGATTTTTGTAGACTTATTTTAACAAAATCGGACAAGTTGTTTTTGAGTTATGATAATATAAGTGGAGAAATGTCTCAAAATATTGACAATTTTACTTAAAAATTATTTAAAAAAAAATTATTCATAGAATTGAAAAATGTTACCATTTTTGTACTTAGGTAGCCATGCTGCATCAAATCTATATAGTAGTTATTCAAGCCCTTTTTTGCTGTTGACCTGTGTAATATATCATCTAATTATTTGTTTTTGGTAGCGTATAAATGTAAAGTATAATTTGCGGTCTCTTTAGAACTACATACTAGGAACGGAGGCAACCTTATGGACTAATTCAAGGTGACTAGTAAGTTGTGACGTCGAAGAACCTTTGCAACTTATCATTTTATGGTACTTAAGGCATCTAGCTTTGTCTTCGTCATCCCGTTAGAAATATCTCCAGAGCGGACATCTGTGTAAAAATAGACATGTTAAGGTCCTTATTGTGTAAAACGCAACGCGACGACAAAAATTACATTGAAAGCAAAAACAAAGCCAAATTTATTTTAACATTTTGATGTTGCGTTCTACAGAAATTCATATTGCGTTTCAAAATTTTCAATGCCAAAAGATATGCAGCGTTTAAAATTAAAAAATTCAATATGAATATCTGTAGAAAGCAACAGCAATACATTAAAATATTTTTGACTTTGTTCTTGCTTTCAATATATGTTCTAAGCGTTGTGTTGCGTTTTACACAATTAGGGCCTTAATATTTAGAATACTTTCAAACAAATTACTATTTATTTTTTTTTAACTGAACATTTTTTTTCAATTGCTTTTATCTTTTTTTTAACAAGAACACATGTTTTTTTCTTTTAAGATTTTTAGTTGAAATTTCATGTAAAACGCAACGCAACGCCAAAGAATTCCATTGAAAGCACAAACAATATCATCAATATTTTGTAATTTTCCTTCCAAAATTTCAAGTTCTTTAATTGTTATAGGAGAACTGTTAAGCCAAATAAAAACACCAAATAAAAACCCAGGTCTAATACAAGTTTTATACAATAAAATATTGAACATTTTTGATAAATTTTCATTAATAAGGGTCTTACTAAAATCACCTATTTTTTATAAGACCTTCCTATCAAAAGTCTTGCGTATTTGTTAAATTTAAAAAGCTTATCTAATGTTATAACAAGATGTTTTTTTGATTCCTCAATGTAATTTTAATACCATCAAGAAAAAGATTTTTACTCGTAGGAACCACAAATCTTCGACATTTTCCGGAAGTATTTTGTATGCATATTTCCTCGCATTTTGAGGTATTAAGTTTAATACCCCAATAATCATAATAGTTTTTTATTAAAGTCAAACGGTTTGAAGCCTGACTTAATGCAGTTTGTGTAAAGTCACAGTGAGAGTAAAGAAATGAATCAGCAGCATACAGTTAACCAATAGATTGAGTTTTAAACTGAGGAAAATCATGTACATATAAAAATATTGTAAATATGAGGTGCCAAAATTGAGCATTGAGGAACTCTAAAGTTAAAATTCCAAAACTACTAGAACCTGTCTTAAAATGAACACAACATTTTCTATTAGAGAAAAAACTATTAAACATTTTAATAATAAAAGCATCAAGACTCAATTGAATCATTTTATACAAAATTCCCGTGTGGTAAGCATGATCAAACGCTTTTCCGACATCTAAAAATACTCCTACCGTGCATACT